>MU280836.1:0-157030 GCA_022385605.1 Xylariaceae sp. FL0594
GTTTTTTTTGCCAGTTGGGCCGGTTTTCGTAAAAACATTTTAAACCTACTCCCCCACCCAACTGTTCAAAAACCCTTAATCTTTTTCCACCCCAAAAACCCCCCCCCCCCCCCCCCCCCCCCCGAAAAACTAACAAAATCTTTTAAATCACTCCTCTTCACCTAACCCGCCGAGCTTCTTGCTCTACTATTGTTCTTGAAACACGCCAGATTCTTATACCGCACCACCCCCAGCATTCCGCCTGGCAGGGCCTTGAGACACCAGAAACACCAAAGCGTTGTCCTAGAAAAACACCTTGTTCATACGCACACAACTCGCAACACGCACACATCACCGCCCGTCCTCCCACGCGCGGATAACTGAGAAAAGCCCCAGTTCGTGGTCCCGGCCTGCACTCAGCTCGCTGGATACAACCTTCCCACCTCGGAAGCATCATCCCCACATAGAAGGGTTTCTCGTTAGACTTCTTGTTTATGTATCAGCACGACAAGACCCCTGTGTCTAGACACCTTGCCCCTCTCACGCGGCATTCCCTTCGCATAACGCGGAAGCCTTGTAGCCCCAATATCAGTTCAGTTGGCTGAACCGAATCGCGATAACGTCGCCCGAGTTAATGCCTTCCAACGCTCGCAACTGTCGTCCAGTCACCCCTATGTCCAGCATTAGGAGCCCTTCGCATAACTAACCTCCTCACTTCGCTTCAACCCCTCCTGCTACATCTCGCCAACACGCCCGCGAATGACTTTGTAGTCCTTGTCCGTGTCAGCACTCCCAAGAGATTCGTCCTCCACCACCGGTCCCAGTCCTGTCAACGCAGTACTAGTGCCAATACCACCACCACGATTCCCACTCGTATATTGCCAACAGATATATTCGGAGCCAGTTACAGAGTACAAAAGTCAAGATGGCTCTGATCAACGTTCGTCGCGATGTCACCGACGCCTTTTATCGCTACAAGATGGAGCGAATCCAGACCAAGATTGAAGGCAAAGGTAATGGCATCAAGACCGTCGTCGTCAATCTGAGCAGTGTCGCTGCCGCGCTCGCCCGTCCTGGTTCGTACGTCATCAAGTACTTCGGTTTTGAACTTGGTGCGCAGACCAACATCGATCCTGCCGATGACCGCTGGATTATCAACGGTAGTCATGATTCGGCCAAGCTTCAGGACTACCTGGATGGTTTCATCAACAAGTTTGTTCTTTGCAAGAAGTGCAAGAATCCCGAGACCGTTGTGCAAATCAAAGACGGCCATATCTTGCTCGACTGCAAGGCCTGCGGGCAACGCACCGATGTCGATCTTCGCCACAAACTCAGCGGCTTCATCTTGAAGAACCAGCCCAAGAAGGGTGGCAAGAAGGACAAAGCTGAGCGCAAGGCAGCTCGCAAGGCCAAACAGCAGGCCCAGCAGAACGGCAATGGCAACGCCAATGGCAATGGCAGTGGTGGGGAGAATTCCGAGAACGGCTCCAACGAGAATGATGACGATGAGGAGAACGGTGCTGGCAGTGATGACGAGTTCACTCGTAAGATCACGGCCGATGCCCAGGTTATCGATTCTCCTGTCGAGGTGGACGACGTCGAGTGGGCCGTCGACATGTCTGAGAAGGCTGTCAAGGCCCGTCAGAATCAGCTTCCTGACCAGTTCCGGCAGAAGCTCGTTCTCAATGGCGGTGGCGATGATGAGGACGAAGATGGAGAGGGCGGTGGCAACACCGTCTACGATGCACTGGGTGACTGGATTCAGGAGGAGGCTACCAAGGCTGGCAGCATTAACAAGGTCGATGATGTTCAAGTCTATCTCAAAGCTAAGGAACTGGGCATTGAAAGCAAGCACAAGACGGTCTTGGTTCTTGTCCAGACCCTCTTTGATGAGAATGTCCTCACGCAGATTCCCAAGCGTGCCGGTCTGCTCAAACAGGTAAGTTCCTTTGTTCTCCGTTTCCCTCCGTACTGGTTTAAGGTCAGTCGGACTCTACGAGCTACCCGATGCTGACTATTCCTAGATGGTGACTTCTGAGCGCCACGAGAAGGCGCTCCTTGGCGGTGTCGAACGTCTTTTGTCCCGCCTGGGCACCGAGCATCCCGAGCTCCTGACCAGCGAGAAGATCGTCAAGATCTTACATCAGTTGTACGATAAGGATGTTGTCAGCGAGGAGGTTGTTCAGAAGTGGGGCACCAAGGCCAGCAAGAAGTACGTCGATCTTGCTACCTCGAAGAAAATCCGCCGCGCCGCGGAGCCCTTTTTGAAGTGGCTTGAAGAGGCTGAGGAGGACGGGTCCTCGGATGAGGAGTAAGAAAAGGCTGTTTCGGTTTGCTGAGGTCCTCGGTTGTAAGTGATGGGCGAAGTGGATTTCATTACTCTGAACTTTTTTCGTCTTCTATCCTTCTCGTGTCCATCCCTTGTGACGTCCTTCTTTGTTGCCGTATCGGCAGGAGGTCAAGGATACCATTGAGAGTGGGACGATTAACGGCCCTTGTCATGAAAATGACGTTATTCCGATGTTTTTCTGGGCTTTAGTTTGGCAGTCGTTCCAATCGTTCTGAATTTGAGCATGACACACTCTTTTTGCTTGACTTGGCAGTAAAATAGAAACATTGACACTCCGCTCTTTACAAGTTGAATTATACTTCACTGTGCCATGAGATTCAAGCATTCAGGGCACACATTTCCGTGTGGAAGACCATCTTATTGACGTCCTATCATAGCTATAGACAAGTAGTAGGCTGATTGGGACTAAATTATCGTCGTGATTAGGTCCCATCTTGACCAACAGATTGAAGAGCCGAAGATACCGAGCAAAGCGAAACATTAAGTCCAGTCTGGACATGAACGTATATGTCCCACCAGGAGAAGAAGATACATACCACGCCCGCCACACTGGGGAGGGGAGAGGCACCACCGGATAAGGAATCCAGCGTCGCATAGAGGACTCATACAAGCATTGAGCAACAGGTCGATCAGTTCAGCCCAAGTCCGAAGAGCGCACCGATCCCACGGTGTTGCCGCTTCACACCAGATCTCATGCAAAAGCAAGCATCAGAACGACGAGCCCACCGAGAAGCTGACCAGCGAGGAAAAGGGGCGGGGAGGCAGAGATGATTCCTAGCGCCTCGCGCTGCCATACTACGCCCAAGCTTGTCACGGTCAGCGCCAGGAACCATCACCACTAGCTGTGGTTCCGCGCATCGGCTTGATCTTGCTTGCCCTCCTCGGTGTCCCAGAAGCCGCCCGAACTCTGCGCCAATGCCGGGTCACCCCAGGTTCCATTGCTTTCCCCGTGGTTGTCAGTCTGAATGGGAGCTTTACCCTTCCCCTTATCTTTTCCACCGTTGGAGCGGCGGCCGCTTCCAGCGCTGGGCACGGGCGAACTGGGTCCGGCCACGTCATCACGGGGCCAGCTGGACGGCATCTTGTAGCTCCTCGAGCTCGCGGGGCTCCAGGGAGCAGCAGGTGGAGCGCTGGGGGGTGATAAGTGTCTACCATTTCGACTGCCGCGATCGCTGTTGGCTACGTTTTGTCCCCAGCCGTCAGGGTTCGCATTCCAGTCGTCGTTGCTGGTGTGATCGGTCGGGTTCCAATCGGTGTTGTGATTCCAGTCAGAGTTCTGGTTCCAATTAGAGTTTTGGTTCCAATCAGCACTCTGGTTCCAATCAGAGCTCTGGTCCCGGCCGGAGCTCTCGCCGTTACCCTTGCTTCTGTGCTGATTGTTCTTCTTGTTCTTGTTACCGTTCGCACCTGGACTGTTATTACTGGGACCTGCTTGATGGTGCCAGTGTTCGGGGCTCGGTCCCGGGGTCCACCCGCCTCCGTTACCACCATTTGTATTCGGAGAGTTGTTGTGCGAGTTGCTGCCTCCGCTGGCCGTGGGCTGGGGACTAGGTTCCTTGCTGCTGCTACTGCGGTTACTCCATCGTTCCTCTCGAGTACGTAGATCAGCAGCGTCCTTCGCCGCTGCCTCTTGCAATGCTTTCCCAATGTTCCTGATCGCATCATTGACAGCTGGTTCGCCGCTTTTGCCGCTGTCTTTCTTCTTCTTTTTCTTCATCTTCGACGCTTGCCTATCGGTGTTGTCGCCAGGTGTCTCATTACTGGGGCTCGCCTTGGAGGTTGGGGCGTCCCATCTGTCTCTGTCTCTGGAGCGATGAGAACTACTGGTGCCTGAACTCCGGACGTGCGACCCGTCCGGTGCCGTGACTTCGACTGAGGGGATGGGAATCATATTCGTGTCCCCGCCTGCATCTCGGTCAATCGGCTCTTCGCGGGGTCTGGACGGCGGTGACTGACGACGTTGCCCGCTTCCGTCTCCTTGTTCTTTCTTTTCGGCATTTGCCACCTGGCTTAGGGCCTGGGCCAAGTTGTTGGAAATTGGCGCAGGACCTACCGTACTGTAGCCTTGGAACCAAGGATCTCTTTCCCACAAGCTGGCCAAGCCGGCCACTCCTCCTTGATTTGGGCCTTGGGGATTGGCAGAGACGTTCTGCTCATTCTGGCCGTTGGGACCATTGTGGCCGAACGGGCCAGGTGGGTAGTGTGGGCCAGAGTAGCCAGGAGGGCCATAGAATGGAGCAGGTCCTCCACCGACTGGAGGGGGGCCGCCGTGCCATTGATTGTATGGGAAATTCGAAATGCCGACCGGGGGGTTCTCATGGCTGTAGTCACGCCTTGGATAAGGCAGGCCGTATGGGTTGCCGTAGACAGGCCCATGGTACACGCGTGCGGTGCTGCTACCATTGTCATAATATGCGTTGGGTCGTGGATCGGTGGGCACCTCGACTACATGCTCCAAGTTTACCACCGTAGCTCGAGGAGGCACTAACAAGTTCGGCCGTCGTGGGTCAGGACCGGAGGTAGCGGGAGGAATCTGTACTCTTCTCCTTGGATTTTGCCTCGCTCGCTTGGCCTCTTGCAACCTGGCTATGACCGTGTCTGCGTCGGTTTCGGAAGAGGACTCGGAGTCCGTCTCTATGACTACTTTCCGCCCCTTTCTTTTTCCCGCCTTCTTCGACTCGTAAATCGTCACTGTCTTCTGGCTACTGGCTTTTTTAGTGTGGTCTTTCTTGGCTTGTGCCTTGCTTGGTGCCCTGTTCTTCCTAGCGTTTTCTGTTTCTCCCTTGCCTGCTTCCCCCTCGGTTTCGGACGGGGTTTCGTCGGTGTCCTCATCGCTTGTATCAGATTCAACCAAGACGGGCTTCTGCTTCTGCTTCTTCTTGGTTTTAGCTGTTTTCTTTGGCGCTACCTTGGGTTTCTTGGCCTCGCTCTGCGACTGTTGGGGCTTTTTGGAGTTTGCGGTGGTTTTCTTGTCCTTTGCCTGTTGCTGAGTGTTAACGATGGCAGCGCTACCCTCGCTCTCATCTCCGGATAGTGTAGGAGGTGGAGGGGTCTCCTCCTCCTTCTTCTTCTTCTTCTTTGCGACGGGTTCCTTCTCCGACTCCGCAGGATTCATTCCACTCTTGCTTTCCGCACCAGATAATACAGGGAGGGCGGAGTTGTCCCTTTTCTGCTTCTCTTTCTTTCTCTGGTTCCTGGCCTGGGGCCTCTCCTCGACGACGCTTCCTTTACTTAGTGTTTTGCTTTGGGGGGTTACAGGAGGGGTTGAGGGCTTTTTCTTCTTCTTCTTCTTATTTTTGCCTCGCGCTTTTTCCTCAGGGGCACTTTCTTCTCGACTCTCATCACCTGTGGACAAGGGAGGGGGTTGATGGTTTTTCTTCTTCCTTGACGGTTGGGAACTCTCTTTGATCATTCTTGCCTCACTTCGGGTCTCACCGCCGGGTGCTACTGGAGGGGGGGGAGGCTTTTTCTTCTGCGTGTTGGGCTTGTTTCTCCGAGCACTCGCCTCACTTACCTTGCTTGCTTCCTCTGCCTCACTCGTCTCGTCAGCTGTGGTAGTCTCGCCAGCTGTAGTACTCTCGTCGCCAGTGGTTGCCTCGCCGGCTGTGGTTGTTTCCTCGGCCGTGGTTGTCTCGCCAGCTGTTGTTGTTTCCCCGGCTGTGGTTGTGTCCTCGGCTGTGGTTGTCTCAGCAGCGGTGGTCGTCTCGCCAGCGGTGGTCGTCTCGCCAGCGGTGGTCGTCTCGCCAGCGGTGGTCGTCTCGCCAGCTGTGGTCGTCTCGCCGGTGGTGGTTGCTTCATCTGCCTGACTTTCGGTTTCATCGCCAGACGACAAAGCGATGGTCACAGTAGCTCTAGGTGAGCGCTTAGTCCTTCTCTTTTTTCGAGGCTTCCGCTTGGTCGGACTTGCTTCCGACTCGGTCTCGGGCTCCGTCTCGATTTCATCGTCAACAGTGCCAGCAAAGGTGACTTTCTTCTTCTTCTTCTTTATGCCTTGGTGCATGGCATGCACCGTGGCAGCAGTAACGTCGTCCCCGCTGAATTCTCCTGACAAAATAGCAGCTGCAGCAGCAATACGGGCCTTACTATCCATACGCTTCTGTTGATTGAGCAACTTCAGTTTCTTACGGCCTCGAACACACTTTGTGCAAGGACAATCTGGGTCAGGTTCGTATTCGGAGGCCTCGTCGTTCTCGCTAGTTTCGGCACTCGTGTCGGTGGCGACGTCCGTCTCGGAGTCGAGGGACTGAGCAGAAGCCGACTTCAAGGCTGACTTGATAGGCAGCCGCTCATGGCTACTGCGAGCACCTTTGCTCTTTTGGAGCTCTGGTCTGGCAACTGCCAGTTGGTAGTAATCAGAGCCCGATTCATCGTCAGTGAGCACTTCGAACGAGACGACACGTCTAAGTTCGTTGGGTTTCTTCTTGGATCGTGGCAAATTCTGTCCGATAATCCACTCGCACACCGAGTTAGGCGGCATGGCTTCAGGTTTACCGAAAATTAAGAACCGGCGTGCAACCCTTGTCGAGATTCTGAAATTTGCGATCTCAATTGGCGTAAGACGGTATCTGCAGGTCCTAGGAGGACACAGGTCAAGAGAGAGATCTGGGGATCTTAGACAATCGACTGGCCAACTCAACGTATGGATGGAATGAGTTAAGGGAACGAGACAGCTTTGTTAATCTCCCGCAGGGCACAGGTGGGAAGGAGGATGATATCGATGGGCTGTCTCTCACTTACTGTTTATACCGTTATGCCTTGGCCTAACGCGGTTGACAACCAGAGTAGGATAGTACCTACAAACCTACCTAGGCATGCCGACCTGCCAACAATGGCTGACAATGGGAAGGGGCACCTACTAAGTTCCGAGGTTATCAATCAAAGCTTCGCAGCCAGAACAATAAAATTCTGTCTAAATGAACCCGGTACCTAAAAAGCAGCAACAGGGACTCTAAGAAGATGCTCAGAACACAACAACAACCCAAAGTGCTGACAATGGGGCAAGTACGCAGGTTGTTCGGGTGGAAATAACAGTGAGCTCAATGGAAACTGGAAGCTGCGTGTGTATGGATCGCTCCTACTTTGAATTGGTAGCTGGCGGCAACGTGGAATGTACCGGCACCTGCACCTACCTTACTAGTACTACCATCTGTTAGGTATGTAGGAGGGAAGGAACCTTATTCTCCACCGCCTTGGCACTACAGCTTTGCCTTCTCCTTCAACTCCAGCTCCGTCCAAGCCCTGTTTATACGGATGTTCTGCCAATAAGCCCAGGCACCTGCCATGACACCCAACGGAGGACACAAGAGACACAACCAGTTCCACCACGGTGGGCTGCTCTGTCGGATCTCTTGCAGGCAGCTGTCGATATTGGCCTTGAGCTCTTCCTTTGATCCATCGTTCCACACGACTACCCCTCTACCCTTTCCTCTCGCTTCGCATCTCTTTGCCTTGAGTCTCACATCCGTCTGGCTCAGCACGCGATTCTGCGCATCCTCAGCACTAAGGTGAGGGTCGCGTTCCATCAGTCTCTTCATTTGCACCTCGGGATCTCTGACTGCGACGACCATGACTACACCTGACAGCTTATCCCAGCCGCTCTCGAATAACAGGGGGACATCCAGTACCACAGCCCAGCATCCCGTTAGGTAGCACCGCAGGATAGCCTTGTATGTTTCCTTGCGAACAGCGGGATGAACGATGCTATTCAGGACAGCCCTGTCCTTCTTCCGCTCATCGCTGTTCCCGAACACGCGTTTGCCTAGAGCTGGCCGGTTCAGCGGTCGTCCCTTGCCGTCCACTCCGTTCTCCGGCATGGACTCAGAGACGGGGATCAGCAAATCAGGCGTGGTGGGACCAAAGTGCTTGACAATGGCATTGTAACCGTTTGTACCGGGCTCTACAACCTTTCGCGCAAGGATGTCGGCATCGACGACAGGTAAAGAGTATGGTGGTGACGAGAGAATGGATGAGACTGTGGACTTGCCGGTCGCTATGGACCCAGTCAAGCCAATGAGCAGCATTCTAGCCGGTATATCCTCCTCAACCACACAGGTCCCAGTGTGATTTGTAGTATGGAGAGCGGAAGAAAGTGGTTGTGCTGTCTCTTCTCTTTTCTTTAATATGAACTGAAGAGCAATGGGTAGAAGTCGAAGCTACATGAGAGACTTATTCAGCTGGATGGAGTCTTGTTCCAACTTCCGAGGCCCAATCGACGATCATATGCGACACCATCGTACATGCCGTAACAGGGATGGCTTCCAGCCTAGTACACTACAGGACTAGCGTGCCGGTAAGCCCACCCGAGCATTATCGCGCTGTCACGGCTGGTTCCATTCCCCTTATCTCTCTGCGCGCGAGAATGGAAAGTGAATTGCGGGGGAGGGGTAACTCATTTGGTACGCATTATGCAAGTAATAATAATTGGAGGGGCATCTGCTGAAGACGAAAAATTTGAGATTTGCCATAACCTTAGACCCAGTCCGAAATCGTCGGTCAACAATTGGCGTTGGCTGTTGGTTCGGTTAATTCCATATTAGCGCTGGCCGTTGAGGGCATTACCTAGACTAGGCGTCAGTCTGTCAAGTCTACCAAATCCTCTCACGGACAGCGGCTCAAAAGAGTAGAGTCAGACTCAGACTTGTGATCTCAAAAGGAAAGAAATAACCATGGGAATGCAATCCAACTCGCTCCGCGTCTTGCTCATCGGCAATGGCGGTCGAGAGCATGCCATTGCCTGGAAGCTGAGTCAGTCTCCGCTGGTAGAGTCGATAACAGCAGTACCTGGCAATGGAGGCACGGCGACCTGTCCGAAAACGACCAACGATACGTCCGTGTCTGCCGAGGATTTCCCTGCACTCTTGGACCTGGCGAGAAAGCACAATGTGAACTTCGTGGTGCCTGGCCCTGAGGCGCCCCTGGTTGCTGGCGCCGTGGATTTCTTTGAAGATGCTGGCATCAGATGCTTCGGCCCTTCCAAGGATGCTGCCGTCATGGAAGGGAGCAAAACCTTCTCCAAAGATTTCATGAAGAAGCACAACATTCCTACTGCCGCCTATGAGAACTTCTCCGACTACGAGAAGGCCAGCCAGTACTTGGACAGTGTCCAACACGACGTCGTCATCAAGGCGAGCGGGCTCGCAGCCGGCAAGGGAGTCATAATCCCCACCACAAAAGAAGAAGCACACCAAGCGCTCAGAGACATAATGCAAAACAAGGAGTTTGGGTCTGCGGGAGACGAGGTCGTCATCGAAGAGTTCCTCACCGGCGACGAGCTGAGCATTCTGACCTTCAGCGACGGATACACAATCAAGTCTCTTCCTCCGGCCCAAGACCACAAGAGGATCGGCGAGGGCGACACAGGCCTCAACACGGGAGGCATGGGCTGCTATGCACCCACCAACCTGGCCACACCAGAACTCATAGCGCAGATAGACCGTAACATCATACAGCCAACCATCGACGGCATGCGCAAGGACGAGATGCCTTTCAAGGGCGTTCTGTTCACCGGCCTCATGATCACCTCTTCGGGGCCCAAAGCCCTGGAGTACAACGTCCGGTTCGGCGATCCGGAGACCCAGACGGTGCTGCCACTGCTCTCCGACGACACTGATTTGGCCAAGATCATGCTCGCCTGTTCAAAGGGTCATCTCGACAGCGTCTCTATCAAGATAAAAGAAGAATTCAGCACCACCGTGGTAGTCGCTGCCGGGGGCTACCCCGAGTCTTACGCGAAAGGCCATGAGATTACTGTTGGCACGCCACCGGAAGGCGTGAACATCTTCCACGCAGGCACCAAGTTAGCGGACGGGAAGCTCCAGACAGCCGGCGGCCGGGTCATAGCAGCCAGCGCCACGGCTAGCGAAAGCTTACGGGCAGCGGTAGACAAGGCCTACCAAGGTGTCAAGCACATTCAGTTCAAGGACATGTACTACCGCAAGGATATAGCCCACAGGGCGTTCAAGCCCACAGCTGAGACCAAGGAGGCTTTGACATATGCGCAGGCAGGAGTCAGCATCGACGCGGGTAATCAACTGGTTGAACGGATACGGACTGCCGTGCGCTCCACGCGCCGACCTGGCGCTGACGCCGAGATCGGTGGCTTCGGGGGTGAGGTCGACCTGTCCAAGGCGGGCTTTTCTAGCGATGCCCCAATCATGGTCGGCGCCATCGACGGCGTGGGCACCAAGCTCATGATCGCACAGGCGACGTCGAACCACCGCACCGTCGGTATCGACCTCGTGGCCATGAACGTCAACGATTTGGTCGTCCAGGGCGCCGAGCCCCTCATGGTCCTCGACTACTTCGGATGCAGCAAGCTCGACCCCGAGGTAGCCGCGCAGTTCGTCGAGAGCGTTGCCGCTGGCTGCCGTGAAGCCCGCTGTGCTCTCGTTGGCGGCGAGACAGCCGAGATGCCTGGCATGTATAGCGAGGACGACTACGACGCCGCCGGCGCCGCCATCGGCGCCATGATCCCGGGTAATAGGCTCCCACGCCTCGACGCCATGCAGTCCGGCGACGTACTCCTCGGTCTCGCTTCTTCCGGTGTCCATTCCAACGGCTTCTCGCTCGTGCGCCGCATCCTCGCGCGCGAGAACCTCGAATACTCCGCCCCTGCCCCCTGGGCGCCGTCGCAGACTGTGGGCGACTCCCTCCTCACGCCGACGCGCATCTACGTGCGCTCTGTCTTGAAAGCCCTCCCGCACCTCAAGGGCCTCGCCCACATCACCGGCGGCGGCCTTACCGAGAACGTGCCCCGCATGCTCCCCTCCAGCTTAACCGCTTCCATCGACGTGCGCGCCTGGGACCTGCCCGCCGTGTTCAAGTGGCTCAGGAAGGCCGGCAACGTCCAGCCGTCCGAGATGGCGCGCACCTTCAACACGGGCATCGGCATGGTCGCCGTTGTCGCGGCCGCTGACGTCGAGGCTGTTACCAAGGTCTTCCGCGAGGAGGGCGAGACCGTGTACACCATTGGCAAGCTTGTCGATAGACACGACGGCTGCGAGGGATGCGTGCTCGAGGGTCTCGAGTCATGGTAAAAAAATAGAACCTCATCTCTCCTTTCCGAGGTATGTACAGAGCAGCAAAAGGAAAACGGGAAATAAAAAAGGGGGGGGCTTTCCGGAATCGGTGGTTTCCTGTTCGTGGGTTGATTGGTCGGTCTGATGGTGGTTGACTTGAATTAAAAAAATCAATTGCAACTAGGTTAACAGTTTCTCCATCTCCGTATTTATTATTCATTACTGTATCTTGCTCTGTCCCCTTTTCCCCGACATGGAGCAACTCTGGGAACATCGGACTGTCTTGTCGTACAGAGATTAGATTTATGCAGGCCTGAAGAGACAGACAGGAGATAGGTAGATAAACTCGTCGTATCCTGCTCAATATCGCTTTCATTGGCTGTCTATCTACCCAATGCCAAATCGTTTTTATTACTTACATAAAACATTATTATACTACAGCTGCAAACGGCGAAGTCGACCAAGTATGTACCTACAATCTCTCATGCTGGCTTTGTAGGGATATATATGGATAAATTTATTAATAATGTGTCAAAATGCCTATGTACGTACTCCAAAAATCCCAACTCCATAAAATGCCAGGGCCACCGCCACGACATGCCTTTGTGCATGTATGTAACAAGAAACCAACTCCGAGAAAGCTTCTGCTTCTACTTGAAGACTTCCAACACTACCTATATCTCGTCAACATCCCAGCCCCCACTCGATGCTTCTGCACTCTCTGTCGCCAATTCTTTACACGCTCCATACCAGTTCCTGTGTAAGCAGCGAGAACCCGATGGTTCGGTCGTCTCAGAGACGGACCCCCCAGGAGAGGACGTCGCTGTCGGCATAGGTGGCGGCGATGTAATCGAATGAGACTGCATTGCCGTGGTGGACGTTGTCGTAGTGGTCTCATCTTTACAGCCAAACCAACCTGGCGTGGCGCAAGTCGTTGTGGATGTGGATGTGGATGTGGATGTGGCGGTAGGCGTGACTTGGGCAGTCGTGGTCGTATGGGTGCTTGTTGTTGTCTTATCCTTGCATCCAAACCAACCAGGGGTCTTGCAGGTCGATGTCGACGTGGTTTCGGAGGTTGTGGTCGTCGACCCTGGGTCTGTTGTTGTGGTCTTGTCGTTGCAGCCCCACCATCCCGGTGTCTGACATGTCGCGGTCCGAGTGCGGGTCAAAGATGTAGACGAACTGGTTGTCGTCGTGGTTCCGTCGGTGCTGTTGCTTTCGTACATCTTCCACGACGCACAGTCGCGACACTCTGGTGTGTATTTGCACTCCGGAACAGTGTCGTACTTCTTGATGACATCGTTGATCACCGAGCGGATCTTATGCGTGCCAAGGCCCACGCGCCAGCCCTTGTCTGCCACGGTGTCATATGTGCACTCGAACCCAGCATGGCAAGCAGTTTCCAAAGCGTAGCCGCCATATGAGCACGAGGCCGTCGCACCATTGCAAGTGCCGATAAAGATAGGATCGGCAGTGTGCCCGAAATGGTACGCGCCCGTGAATTCGCGAGTCTGCGGGAACTCGGGGTCGCCATGCGGGGGCACGGGAAGCCCAAGGCGCGAGGCCGCAAGTGCCTCGGGAACTGCCTCGAACGTGACGACAGGAACACCATACGTGAGGCCGAGCATAGAGCTGACAGCGCCACCGAGGGAATGGCCGGCAATCCATATGTTGGAACTCGGATAAAGCTCTGTGACGTTTGTGTAGAGCTCCCTAGCTGCCTGATAATAGCGGTTTTCCTCCCGCAGGGCACTTCGCACACAGGTGTTATTGCAACTATAGGTGCCCGTAGCACAGTCGCAGACCTGTCGGTATGTCCATTGCCCCTGCTGCCCGCAGCAGCAGCTGAAGAAAAGATTATCATTGATCTTGTCATTCGTCGTCGTTCCGTCACCATCAAACACGGCAGGCGAGGTGCCCTTCAGCCCGATGACAATCGTAGAGTTTGTCTGATCGCCCCATATGTGGCCACGGAGCCCGTCAGATTCCCACCCAAAATCGGCAGTTCGATTGAAGGGTTCGCCGACTTCGTCCCAGTCTGGAAGATCGGGCGATTCCACATACGCGTCGGATGCTATATAAGCCAATGTGAGGATTGTCTCCTTATCGGTGACGTTTGGAGCAGGAACATCGTCGATCGTCCAGGCGGAGGGGGAGCTGGCAAGAACGTAGCCTCGCTGGCGTGCCTCGGCGACTAGCGGATCAACCACACTTGGACGTCTATCAACCAGCCGTTCTATCTTTTGGGGTCGGCTCTTGGCTTTCAGGGCCGGAATGTGTTCGGCAGCGTGCCCGTCCTCAGCAGCAAGCCATACTTGGGCTTCCGTATGCCGTACGTCTCGTCTGCGATGAAGGCCAGGGTGGCGGTAGGTTCCGTGGTGGAGAATGTGGCGAAGTGTCTAAGTTTATAGTTGAGCATCACCGACGCGATCACATGTCCAAGGCACGACTTACAAACGTGTGCTCTGCAGGCGGAGGTGGTTCAGGCACCAGGGGAGTTAATATCGGGCTCTCTGGGAAAATCGAATCTGAATTGGATAAGGAAGCCGCTGCCGGCGAGGCCGAAAGGGCCAGAAAGGATAATAGGAGGGTAGAGGTTAAGCGACCAGCTGAGTCGCAAGTCGAATCGGACCGTTTCCGTCTCAATATCATAGTTGAGGCCGAACACGGAGCAACCTTGGCAGGGAAAGGGATCTATCGACAGCCAACAGTAGAGAAGAGATTGCAAATAATTTTTTGAGTGAGAGTAGCGTTGATGAAGAAGGATGGTAGCTGAATAGGGCTACTGGAGAATAGGAAGAACAGAGGGAAAGATGCGACGTGATGCTGGGATGCTGGCCTGGTGATCATACACCGTAGGCAATAAGGTTAGGTAATGGGTCGGAATTTAAAGTATGAACTACGGTCATTAATCTGAGGTTAGGTTGGAACGGTTGGTTGTTGTGACAGTTGCTTCTCCACAGCGCAAGAAGCGCTACCGTGTGGCACTCCAGACTCTAGCATTATGTACCTACCTACTTTAGGCAGAGGGAACGGTACGTTTACGGTAGTGTTGGGCAGGTGACCTATGACAACACGATTCACTTATGTACATACATACTAAAGCATCAGTTATGTATTCATGTTTGTTTAGGGTATCGTAATGGCAGCTGTAATCAAGACAGGGGGCCTCCTGGACTGTGCCACTTCGAGATAAAACAGTCTACCTCTTACCAAAGTACCGAGCAATCTATGTACTACCGTCTGCTGCATGTAGGTACCTGACTTCATATATACAGGTTGTAGGCAGTAAGGAGCCTAAAGTCCATATCCTTTCCCTCAAAATCTCCAGCAATCAAAACCGCCTGTACTTTGTAAGTTGTAACCCTACATAGTATGCTCCCTCACTTACATATGCTTGGCTCCGAAGCGTCGCGACTGTATGTATGTAGGGGTCTGGCATCGGACTGGGAAAAGCCAACTTGAACATCCCATACTACCTACTAGACGTACCCAGTACTTATTAACCTACGGGGCTCCTTTTACTGTGTAACCTAGTACAACTTCAGGTTCTGTCACAAGCCGCTGTTGAACCACCGGGTACTTTGTACTTGTTAGAGACTTCCAAGCCTTGATCTGGTAGACAATCATTCCAAGTAACCGCGCGGTAGAGTCACAGATGAACATCAAAAGGAGGTTGTCTCGGGGAGTTCAAAGGTCATATAACCACATGGGCGCCAATGCAATAATTCGCGACAACCCATTATTATCCGCGCGCGTCTAACTACAGCCTACCGCATACACCCCATGATCACTCCCGTCTCATCTGAGAACGCCTTTTCTAGATAGCAGCCTATTCTGTACTGCGGTCCACAGGCCAGTCAGTCCGGTCCATCAGTTAGTTCGTGGCTCAGTCTATCCATGTGGCATACTGGACCAGGTATCAGCCATCAAGTTGTATCATAAACTCGCGTTCTTCGCATTTTGATTGGAGCTAAACCAAGAGATATTACAGCATAGTGATCCGTTAACCTAGCATGTTGTCAAGTTCACAAGCATTTCATCCTATCCTCTGACAAATTCCTTGCGGTTTCTTATCCTTCAGTCTTTTCGTGGCTAAATATCATCTCCGCCCAATCTTGGAATGTCTTCGAGGGCACCCGAGCCCCGGCCTGGCTCGATAAGGTCCGCAAGGTCATTCCCGCGTTCGCCCGCGCCCGAGACGACAGACAGCTCTTCGCGCAGCTTACAGAGAGCGCATACGATGGAAAACGGACCGACCCCCGCAGTTGTTGTCGTCCAGGACAGTCCGCCAGAGCGGAATCCCGATGCGTTCGAGTCTGAACCGTCTGACGAGGTGGAAATCCCCCGTGCCTCTGTCGACATAGATATAATCCCCATCGAGCTCATAAGCATGGCCGACAAGTGAGTCAGGGCAGCAGCGCACCCACGGAAGCTCAATCTGACCTTTTGATGTTAGCTTTATCGACTCGTTATCTGCCAAAGTCCATCCAGCACCCCCCAATATAGAAAATCTCGCGAGGATGTTCCAAGACTTCTACCATACAGCTGCGCAGCATGTCCAAACCCACATCGCTTCTCTTGCGAGCCGCCAGACCCGTGAAACCTCTATTGGCGCGCCTACATCATCCCGAACCTCTGCGGCAAGCTTGTTACGTGCCAAGGCCGCCTCGATTGGAAATAAAGACAAAAACAAGACCTCACAGCAGGATTCCGAGCAACAGATGCTGACACCCGAAGAGCTTGCTGACAGGAAGCGAGCGAGAAAAGCTCTCGAGCAAAAGAAGGCTTTGCTGGAAGAGGCGGTAGAGCGACGACTTTGTGAAGGTATATACGACCGAATATACCGCCATAGGAGCACACAAGACGAAGCGCAAGATGACAAGCTCAGGTCGAAGACTGCTGCACTTGCTGTCGTTGGTATCGGGCCTGCAGATCTTGGAGTAGAACTAGGGACATCCCCGGGGGACGACGATGAAGCGCTGGCGAGGAAGACTCACGAGATCAGAGAGCACCTGGGACAGGCACGGAAAGACCTGATGTTGATGAACGAGAAGAGGTATCCTCTGGGGAAACTCAACTGCCTGAAAGCTGCGCATAAAAGCATTGTCGACACGTTATCCCACTTCCATCCGTCTTCGTCAGCAGATGAAATCATGCCAATGTTGATCTATACCCTCATCACGATGCCTCCTGAAAGTCTGAATGTCATCAGCGACTCGAACTTCATCCAGAGGTTCCGTTGGGAGGAAAAGGTCGAGGGCGAGACTGCTTATTGCTTGACCAACCTCGAAGCCGCCATAACATTCCTCCAGACGGTAGACCTAGCTAGCCTGAGGGCTGATGAGGTATCCACGGGACCGAGTAAGGCTGCCACGCCGAGCACCGAAACCTTTCCACCTGCCTTCACTCCTGGTCTCTCGGCAGCTCCCTCGAGTACTGTGGTTGCAACTGCTGAAAATGCTCAAGGGACAAAACCAACGCCAATGTCTTCCAGTCTGAGGGGAGTCAGCCAACGCCGTAGGCTGAGCGACCTAATACAAACGCCTGCGCAAGCTATAGGAACTGCAAGCGACTCATTCTTCAACACCGCTGACCAGAGCATCAAGACGATTGGAAACAGCCTTAATGAGAGCTACAGGTTCCTACTTGGAAAGCTTCGTGACAGCACGGCCGACGGGCGGGAGGTCATCGTGCCGCGCACCCTGGATGACGCGCGCAAACTCGTAGCAACACCGCCACCGGAGGACGAGCTTACACTGGACGACCCCATGTTATCGAGAAAGCTGGACCTCGATCTGTCACAAACTGGGAGAGACGATAAGCTGTCTTCCTTGATCGTCGGCAAGAAGCCCGTCCGAGACCACAGCACGGACAGCATTCGGAGCGCTCGTAGTGCGGGCAGTGCGAAGAGGGTTCTATTCGCCGAAGACAGCAATAAGGACAAGACGTCGCCACTTGGTCAGACACCCCCGGCGAGCTCTAACCCAGCTATCGTCGAGTCGATGCGGAATCTCGGCAATTCGCTGAATCCCATCAGTCGGCTCTCGAACATGGGCATGATGCGAGGCTTTGGTCGGACGACGACGACGACGACCACCCCTGCTACTACTGTGCCAGATCAGAGAGAAGCCAGGGCCGAGGAGAGAAGGACCAGAGATTCAGCAACGGTACGAGCCACTTTTGATTCAGTCCCAAACTGTTTTCTCTTTTCCAAACCCAACCACCCCCCCTTCGTCCCCCCTTTAGATGCATTCTGACTGACTTTCATTCTTTCTAGACATCTCCCGACATCGCTACTTCCTCCTCCCCGAAGGACTTTCCCAAGATAGACCCGCCCCTGAAGCGCTTCATGGAGCTGCAGAGCCCAGCCGACCTCCGACTCGGCGAGGTGCTGGACCTGCTCCGGGACTATCGCAGACTGGCCGGGGCGCTGAAGGATATGAATGCGTTCAAAGAATGAAAAAAACAGACAAGTAAGACTTTTTGTTGACTGCCTGCCTGCCTGTTGTGATCCCTTTTTTTTTCTTCTTCTTTTTCTCTCGCTCACACAGGGCCATCCATCCATCCATAGGAGAAGGCACTCACTACTTTTGGTGATGATTTTGCGTGTCCCCAGACTCCTCTGTTTTCTCTTCTTTTTCATGTACTCGGTTAGCAAAGCATAAATAGGTACTTTATACAAAGGGAATAAAGGGGGGAAATTCGCATGGGAAAAGGCAAACAAACACTAAAGGGGGAGGAGTAACGTGAGTTATTTATCTGTAGGTTAAGTAGGTGGTGAGTACTTACTTACCTTAGCTTTTGTCGGAGTTAACTAAACAGGGAGGGAGGGAGCATTTTGCACCGGAATGGGGAGTTTTTTCAAGCTTAACTTTTTCTCTATTTCTAATACATATCAATTTCATGTTAAATACTTATGTTTTTGCAACTATTGGAGCCTTGAGAAGGAGGGTACCTTGGACACGAATTTCGGCCTCCCTAACCTGAAGTATCTATATATCTACCTGAGCTCCAAAGCTGCATGTGTATTACAGATTTCTTATTAGGTATGTTTTTATCTAATTAGGTAGGGAAGAGTATATATTATATATGTAAGTCTTTTGTGTTTTGGCATTAGAACGAGAAACACGGCAGACAACTGAGACAGAGAGGCAGGCTGACTGGCCAAACCGGATTAACGCAAAAACAAGAGTTGAAGGAGAAAAGTACTTCGGACTCAAGCAGAGAGAGAGCAATGACAAAAAGTCTTTCCTTCTCGCTTTTCTCATCGTTGGTCTCCCATCGTTTGTCTGGGCATATTACAGGCTTGTTCTCTCACCTGTCTGTCAGTCAACAAAATCTGTGCCATCATCTATCTATGCCACCCAGCCCAGCCCAATCAACCAAGCCGTCCAAAACCCCCCCAAACCGCCGAGAGCCCCGCGTACTTTATTAGGACCAGGAGAGGAGGTCAATGAATAAAAGGAAAAGGGAGACGAGCGTCGGTGCTCAAAGTTGTTTTTTGTCCCGTGACTCCAGTATGAGAGAAAGGAGAATAACACTCTCGGCAAGAGTAAGAAACGACTCGAAACAAGGCTACACAGCCGGGGAATCAACAAAACAAAAAGTGACCCGAATTTGACACCGCTCCTTCCCATACTATGCTGCCGTCGCGATGCTGGTAGAACAAAAGGACAAGGAAAGAAAAGGGTTAATGAGTGGTTGTGTTATAGAGGGTCTCCAATGGCAATGGCTGTTCTCAGGTGGACTAGCCTTGGCCTGCCGGTCCACCTAGTTGGTTGGGAGTGGCTAGGAGTGGAAGCCGTTGGCTTTCTTCGTAGGGCTACTTCTGCCATTTGTCATGTCCTGTAGAGCCGACCCTGACCCAGGCGACATGAGCTTTTCCATGAAACTGATATAGTCGTACTGAGGCACGCCACGGTCCTCCGCCATGTCTGGGCCAGTGTGCAGCGGGACGATGTTGCAGAGCTGCTCGATAACCTCGTCGGGCACGAGCGAATGTCGAAGATCCATTTCTGTTACATATGGCTTCCCATCGGCCACCTCGCGGAACGACTGGAACACCTGCTCGGCAGTATTCTGGTCTTCGGTCACGTCTACCATGAAGCGGATAAACTGCTCGAACGATACCCGGCCGCGACCATGCGACGTTTCGATAAAGTAGTCGTGCATCTCTTCTTCGTCATACACAAGGCCAAGGGAAGCTAATGCGGCCGAGAACTCGAGCTCCGAGAGCGTATTCGTATCGTCCCGATCGAAGTGGCGGAATACAGACTCGAACTCCTCCAACTGGATCGGTGTCAGATTCGTCATGCTGCGGGCAACCATCTGGTTCTCCAAGAAGGCGAGCTTCTTCTGAACAGAGGACTTGACCAGCCCAAGCTCATACACCAGCTCGTCATATGTATAGGTGGTAAAGTCGTTTTCCTCAATATTCGCTTCCTGGCATGTTTCGTCTACGATGGCGATCTTTTCCAGGTACGCATCCAGAGGCGGCAAGTTATCGTTGAGCCTCCGCACGTGGAGGAGCTGGTCCTCCACCTCTCCCTCGAGGCCTGAGATGGCTACTTGCATGGTGTTAAGAGCTAGAGCAAAGTCGTTGGCCTTGTCGGCAAATGACTTGCGAAGAGCGTTCTTGATACTATAAAAAACAGTCAGCTCTGCGTCATGGATAGGCGACAATAATAGTGTAGTGTAGCCCGAAGACTCACTCTCGGATGGTCTCGTTGATAAGTTGCCCGCGCATCATCTCAGCCTGGGTCAGGTTGCCCCATTCTCTATCCATGGTCTCGAGAGACAGCTCCGGTGGAGGCTCGTACGCTCTGAGCCGATACGTGCCCAACTTGGTCTTGATATTTCCAAGGAGGGTAGCGAGATCGCTCTTCTCGGCAACCCACCGTCTCTTCTTGCCTCGCTTGTGGGATGCGAACTCGCTGGCCTGCTGCTTGGCATCGGCGTACGTCCCCTCGAAGGTGGCGTCCTTCCATGCCTGTATCTGCTCGCGGATCTGCTGCAGCAACGCGGCCATCCTCCGCTCGTAGGCGCTCTGCATCTCCCACGCGCCTTGCATATTATTAACAAACTTTTCAACCCGCCGGCCGGCGTTCTCTACCTTTTCCATCTGCGAAAAGGCATGGAACCAATAGGCAATATAAGTCATCAGACTCTTTTCGTCCGGCCTGGCCACATCGCAGACGTCCTCAACATCGAGCAGGGCAGGGATGCCGATCTCCTTATGGGCGATATCGAAAGCCAGCTGCATGTTTCCGCGGTGGTCACTCTTGTCTAACGAGTCGTAGTCAATCAGGTCCGGGCGGTGTATATCTAATAATGCGCAGAACGCCAGACCGTCGTTCCAGCTGGCGCTGAAGTCACGGACGTCCACCTCGTCGTAGCAGGCCGTCTTCCTCTGGCACCACAGCAACAGGCCTTCTTTCGCGGTCATGCCCTCAGCGTTGATGTCGCTGATGGTAAACCGCAAGATGAGCGTCCATATTAAACCGAGGATGATCTTCCTGTTGCCGTCTACGATGTCTTCGGCGCCAATGTTGATCATGGTAATGCCCCGGGACTTGACGAAGTTGAGGGCTATATTGGCATTTTCAAATTTCTGGACTCGTAATTTCGGTTTCGAGGCGTATCTTCCCAGCGATTCACATGACAAGCACTCGAGTAAATGTATTAGGAGGATCTTCGGAAACCATGCTTGGTCAGTACACGAACAACAGAGAGACCAGCTCGCGAGGCGTGCACATAGCGTAGAAACAAACTTACACCATCGCTCAGGTCGGAGACCAGATCCTTAACCTCGACCCCTCTCGGTTCGATTTTGGTATTGAGCCTAAGTGGCGTTCCAGCAGAGTCAGTACTCGTAGGCGGGGACACACCATAAAGAGACGCCATCCCAAACAAAGGCTAGCTATCGTAACTGACCATTTTGTGAAGGTCTTTTGTTGCACGATAATCCATTTATCATCCATCTTGGGCGGATGGGACCGCGGCGGTCAGGGGTAGAATCAAATGGCGGATTGGAAGAGACGGATGCCGCTTGGGATTTGTCGGAGTTATGCTCTCGTAGCAAGTTCTTCTACCTCACTGGACGCGAGCTCGAAAGGGTCGCCAGTCTCGGAGGGCGGGCAACATGCAGGACTGGGGAGATATGGGAGCAGTGACACTACAAGTCCCCTTTGTGATTTTAAGGCGGTGCTTCACAGGTGTGCCCACTGTACAGTAGTACTGCTGTAGTTGGTGTCACTAGTTCTACCGGGAGGGGTGGCTGGAAGGCGTCGCGAACGAGATGCTGAGGATGAAGGAAACGACTTTGGTATTGATACGTATACAGCAGTAAGATCATATCAGATGCTGCCTCCCGCTGGACATGAGAGCTTCTGATAGAGAGTGGTTGGGGATCTGGTACAAAGAGGTAGGTTAGGTATATCTATCAGGCTTCAAAACCGATGCTTCGGCGTACAGCAGTACAGCACCACTGCTATTGGTTGACCAGGGGATTCGCAGCAAGCGCTGAGTTGCAGACCCCTTATTCCCTTCTCTCCCCCCCAATGGCTGTTCCCTTGATCGCATTGGCAAGGTTAGTGCGGGCATCGCGATTTATCGATTATTAGCCGCCTAACCCAATAGAGACTTTGTACGCGCCAAGTTGACGTGGGGTACCTGACCAAAACTTCAGTGAAAGGTACTGCCTACATGTGAAGAGCTTCAAATGGTAGTTGCTAACGGTCCAATAAACCTCGAGAACCCAAGGTATCTTCTTACCAACGGGCTCGCATCATAGAGAAATGCAAACATATTCAATCCAACTCCCGGTGCAATGTAGCAAATTTGTGATGCAACTACGGCCCCTCCCCTTCCCGTCCCCCTCAAGCAATTATTACACAGTACCTACATGAGATAGTACCAGGTACTTACAAGTAAACCCAGGAGTGCCCGGATACCAAGAGGGACACTGTTCAAGTTTGTTTACGGACGATATGGTAACCTAGTCGAGTCTTGAGGTCCCGAAACTTCAAGAGCTCCTTTATGCAGGTACCTTATGTTATATTTGCCTTGTGCATGCTTTCCTCATGACTCGGTAGATCTTTCTCAACCCAGAGGGGCAATGTTCTCCTCGGGCCGCTTCCATGCAAGTTGCGCATCGTAAGGTCTTAGTCTAGAATCAGAATACGGTTTAACCTATCATGAAATGGCGTCCAAAATAATCTCGCGGCTTGTCCCGAATTGACCTTCCAATGACTGGCATGAAATGCGGGACGAGTATCGGATAAATAATTAGCACAGGAGATCGATCTTGTTGTATCGGTTCACAAGTTTCAAGTTGTACGTCCCCATATGCTGTGAGCCTATTGGTATACCAGCGATTGCCAGGAAAAGGAAGCAAGCTGTGTTACGCAGGTGATATCGGATTTGAGCCTCCCAGTTCAAAGATGACGGGTACCACCTCACAACCTCCAAACACGTAGAAAAGAAAACCCAAACCTCACATGGAATAACTGGTGAGAGGAGCCGTATGTGTCCAAGATTGAAGCTTTCGGAGGACCTCGTCTTCTCTCTCAGCGTAGGTCGAAGACGGGGCAAGATGGCACTCCAGGCCAGGAAACACCCTTCTACGAGGTAGAACGTCACGATGCCCGGCTGTTGCAACATCTTGCGAGATACCGAAGAGGTGAATGCCATAAGCCGGGGTGCAAAGTCGGCCGCAGTCCTGGCTCCAGAATGGCTGTGGGGATGGCTCCTGCCCTGCCCAGCGCCTGCTTCCTGGGCAGTCCCGAATGTTGTAAAGAAGTCACATGTCGAAGACAATGGTGGATTGCAGGAGGATAAGAGCACCCAGCACAACCACAATCCGGGTTATTCATCTATACCTGCCTTTCCCCAAACAAGTGTTGCAGCTTTCCCACTTGCTCACATGAATGGCTAGTATGTTCTGCACCTCATGTAAGCCCAATGCCTTATAAGGGCTGAAAACCGGCTGGATGGGATATGAGTTCATTGGCCCCGGGCTCCCACCCTCATCCCTTACATCGAACAAAGACCATATTCGTTGTCCTCAAGGGGTTTAGGCGCTTAGTCAAATAAAGCACCCTTTCAATTGCCAGGATACGGTGAAAACCGACATGCTTGTCACTCCAGGATCATCGGAGTAGGGATGTTCCTGAAGGCACTGAAGACGGCGGTATCCTTGGTTGTGCGGAGATCGTACCGTTGGCAAGGGTTTCAAATGGGCAGGAAGACCACAGAATTGCGCACGGAACCATGAGTCTGCATATTTCATGCGAGGAGGACAGGTGTGTATGTGTCTGGTCTGTAGCGTTAACAACAGCCCACGCCTGTCGAGTCATCACGTCTTGAAAGGAGGGCATTGTCAATAAAAACAAAACATACAAACTGGCCACCATCAAAGGAAAACCTGGAGAAATGGAAACGCCATTACCTAATAGATATTAGCGTATTGAGCGATGCCAGGGTTCGCCCCACTGGTTCGATCGCCGAAATCGCCACATTGGAATAAGAGACATTGAAGAACAGCGGTCTACCTTGGCGAGAAGATTTCGCTTGCTGTTTTTTTCTTGTTCTTTTTGCCCCGTTGTAGTAGTCGACAACCTATCCTTGTCCCTCACATGACCCTCGCCGTTTAAGATTAACAGGGGTCGGCCGCTTACGTGCTCTCGACGCAATGGCATGCAGATCCAGGCTCGCGCCGATTGCCCGGCGATTCTCGACGCCCTCCGCCGCCACACTGCGACCAGCATGTGTTAGTGCTCCGAAGCTCAATGGGGCCCCTTCGGCGGCGATCACGGCAGTCCGGCGCATATCGAGCGCGCCTCCGAGGCGCTTCCGGGAATCGGGTGCGCGCAGAGGAGGAGGATACACGACCGACAGCTACCCCGAGATCAAGCGGGACCCGCGCTTCGCGAAGCTCACACCGGAACACGTGGCCTACTTCCGCAACCTGCTGGGCAAGGACTCGGCCGTCATTGACGGCGTGACGGCCGACGTATCGGCCGAGGATATGGAGCCATACAACGGCGACTGGATGCGCAAGTACCGCGGCCACTGCCGGCTCGTGCTGAAGCCCGCGTCGACGGAGGAGGTCAGCGGGATTCTGCGGTACTGCAACGACAACCTGTTGGCCGTCGTGCCGCAGGGGGGCAACACGGGCCTCGTCGGTGGTTCCGTGCCCGTCTTCGACGAGATCGTCGTCAGCACCGCGCGCATGAACCAGATCCGCTCCTTCGACGAGGTCAGCGGCGTGCTCGTGGCCGACGCCGGCGTCGTCCTGCAGGTCGCCGACCAGTTCCTGGCCGAGAAGGGCTACCTGTTCCCGCTGGACCTGGGCGCCAAGGGCTCTTGCCACATCGGCGGCAACGTGTCCACCAACGCCGGCGGGCTGCGCCTCCTGCGCTACGGCAGCTTGCACGGCAGCGTGCTGGGCATCCAGGCCGTCCTGCCCGACGGCACCATCGTGGACGACCTCTGCACGCTGCGCAAGAACAACACCGGGTACGACCTGAAGCAGCTGTTCATCGGCGGCGAGGGCACCATCGGCATCGTCACGGCCGTCTCGATCCAGTGTCCGCAGCGGCCCAAGGCCGTCAACGTCGCCTTCCTCGGCGCCGACTCGTTCGAGAAGATCCAGCAGGCCTTCCGGGAGGCCAAGTCGCAGCTGTCCGAGATCCTCTCGGCCTTTGAGCTCATGGACGCGCCCAGCCAGGACATGGTGCACCGCGTGCGCCAGAACAAGCGCCCGCTCGACGACCGGCACAACTTCTACTGCCTGATCGAGACGAGCGGGTCCAACACGGAGCACGACGCGGCCAAGCTCGAGAGGTTCCTCGAGGACGTCATGGAGAAGGACATCATCGCCGACGGCGTGCTGGCGCAGGACGAGACCCAGGCGCAGGCGCTCTGGAGCCAGCGCGAGGGCATTACCGAGTGTGTCGGCCACTTCGGCGGCACGTACAAGTACGACGTCTCGATCCCGCTCAAGGACCTGTACGGGCTCGTCGACGACACGCGCGCGCGCGTCGAGGCCGCCGGGCTCAAGGGCGACACGGACGACTTCCCCGTCGTCGACGTCGTCGGCTACGGCCACATGGGCGACTGCAACCTGCACCTCAACGTGGCCGTCCGGCGCTACGACAGGCGCGTCGAGGAAGTGCTCGAGCCCTTCGTGTACGAGTGGATCGGCCGCGTCAACGGCAGCATCAGCGCCGAGCACGGCATCGGCATCGCCAAGAAGAAGTATCTCGGCTACAGCAGGAACGACACCATGATCGGCCTCATGAAGCAGGTGAAGAACCTGTATGATCCTGTAAGGCTAAGCTCTCCTCTCTCTCTCTCTCTCTCTCTCTCCTATATCCCTATATCCACCCCAATCTCTTGGTTTTATCTGAGACCCCTTTTCGTGAAAAAGTCGTTACTGACATTGAGATGTTCAACAACAGAACGGAATCATGAACCCATATAAATACGTGTAAGATGACTTGGACATAAAAAAGGGCGGGGTGTACAATACGAAATCAACAAAACAGTACATACATATGCTGGACTCAAAGAAGGTTCTCTTGAATGTACGCTGTCTCTTGTCTGGCTTCTGTCTTGCATTTAGCAAGACGCATATCACATCGCACGGCTTTGGGATCATGCAGTGTGCTAGTTATAAGCTGTCGATTGTTGGCTAGGTTAAGTACATACTGGGGCATACCCCTTGTTGACTGTTGGTCAAATTCGAAAAACTCTATAATCGCTCCTGCGAGGCGAGGGCCTTGTGTTGATGCGTATTCTCTACACAGAAGGGTATAATCGTTGTTGTACAGATTCTATGAGATCTTTGCGGGGAGAAGAATAGAAGACATCTGCTGCATATGAGAAAAGAAGAGAACAACCCCCAATATATCGCATAGGTAACAGAAAGGAGGAAAGGCAGATGAGAAGAAAGTGATGGATTAATTATTAGAGACCGCAAGGCTTCAAGTCATTGCTTCTTCTTCAAGACATCTCCAATCTACCTCGACTATTTCAAGCAGGCTTCGGCGCCGGCTCAGGTACGGTGTCGACGGGAATCTGGACCTGGCCAGCTTGTAGCAACTGCTTGCGCATCTCATCGTCCCTCCGCTTGATTGTGTCGCCGTCTAGCAGGAGGATGTCGGTGTCCTCGTCAGTTCCGTCGGAAGCTGGAAATAAAAAATATGAAAGAGGTATTAGTAGTGCGCGTTCATTAAGTCCCGATTCCTAATCGGAGAATAAAGGGGTCGGTCAAGGGGGGCAAACTTACCCAAGAGGTCCATAGTAAATGTAGCAATGTCAACGAAGTAATCCTCACCATGCACCCTGATGGATCGAGCGACGGCTCCGTCCTTCATGGCCTCATCGGCCATGACCAGCGTGTTCCCCTTTACGAAGTCCGTGGAGAGAAGCTGCGTGAGAAGGAGCCGGTTATTTGTCGCCTGAGGATAGTCGCGTCGACGGTAGCCGCGGTCGTCGCCGAAGAAGTCGCGGTAGCCCCTGCCGTTGTTGGCAAAGTCGAAGGTCAGGCAAAAGATGTCCTTGTCTTTCAGGGGCTTGCCCGAGGGCGCGTCTGGCAGGGGCGCATCACCCTTTGGTGCCTTGCGGATCGTCCAGATCGGCGTGTGGCCCGACGTCGAGATACACGGCACGAAGAAGTCGCCTGAGGTGCGGATGACGCCCAAGTACCGCCGCGTGCTCAGGTCGTGGCTTGTTCGAATCGACACGCTGGACCCATCGAGCAGCTTTTCGGGGGGGTTCTCGGTTTTAGCAGAAAGAAAGCAAGAAAGCAAGTCTTGCAAGAGTTTACTGACCATTCCTTTGTTCCGGGGTGTGATGACCCAGATACCGTCTCGAGGAAGCCAATTTTGCTTCTCATAAGGACTAATCCTTGGCCCCTGGAATCTGCGGAAAATCAATCAATACACCAGATAGGACCGGATTGGGTGAGAGGTTGAAGCTCCATACTCGGCAGGACTTATGGTGTTTTCTTTGACCTTGATGGTTATCCTAGTATTGGCCTGATGGAGGAGATACTGCGGTCTGTCGTCCTCGTTGGCGGCCCTGAACCGGATCTGAGCGAGAAGCTCCATGGACTGAGGGATATCGATCAACTCGGTCATGTTACTCGGAGCCGCCCTGAAGAACCACTCAGACGCATCATCGAAGCCTGCAGTCGAGCAGTCGGCAATGGTTCTGATGATTGGCTGGAGATCCGATCTCTGTTTGTAGTCAGACATTTAACATCGTGACAATTTATAATAACAGTAAATACCTCAATCACTCTCCAATTAAGATGGTCGCCGACGCTGACGCACCACTGGTGAGGGCTGGCAGCCAGGATGGTGTTGCCTCCGGTAGCTTCGAAGACGACCCTATCATTGACGTGTTTCTGGCCATTCGTGTCGCTTTTCTCTGAGCCCACCGTTTTCTCATGTTCTACTTCCACCCCGGCGTCGATCGGCTTTTAGAGGGCGAAGGAATCACAATGGTCAGCAAACTGCAGCGTCTTGGGAAAGCGATGTATGTTCAATCTGTACACACCATAGTAACGGAAAGCCCGATAGCAAGCTTGAACGAGTCTTTGCTCTTTTCTTGCGCAGTCGTCTCGGTCGCGTCGATGACTCTCGTGGAGGTCAACACGCCACCTAGCCTGACTTCTTGGGCGAAGAACTGGCCTGGATGACGCCCCCATGCGTACTTATTAGACGGAGAGATATCGAGACGTGATATGGTTATTCGACCTACCGAATTTCTTGTAGAACTTGCGTACGTCCATCGTGTTCTGCTTGTCACGGATGTTCTCAACCTCTCGGGTCAGCTCTTCAGTGGCCTCAAGATCCTCAGGCTGGAGCATCACCGTCACACGTGACATCTGTTGAGGGTTGGGGCGTGGTCAGTGTAAGCGCGACCTTGGAACAGTGCAGGATCAGGGTCGAGCTCTGACATACCATGTACCTTCCTATCATCTTACTAACAAATTTCTTCGTCTCCTTCGATGACCCCTTTTGAGACTCTGAGGCGAAACCACCGGATATGCCCACCCCAACGCCGCCATACCCCCCCGAAACCGTCGCCTCAGTCGATGACTTCTCGAAGCTTTTGAGCACAAACGACTGCTTCGTCTCATCTTCGACCGTCACGATGTCGATCTTTGTACCGTCATTCACTTGAAATGTCGGGATAGCGTTCGGCTTCGACCATGCTGCTCCACTCCTGCGGGGCAAAGGGGTAATGGAGGGAGCAGGGGCTGTCAGATCACCGCCGGCTTCCTTGCTCACCGGCAGTGTCTCTTTGCTTGATGTAGAGCTTGCTTCCTCCTTTAAAGAACGGCGCCGGTCAGCACCGCTGCCGTGGTTCGAGATTGGAGAGAGTAGACTTACTATCAGCATGTTGAGGTTCTTACGCAGCCTGAACGCTGCGGAAAGCTGTCAGCTCGTAGACACGGGGAAATGTCGTGGTTTCACTCCTCGCTTCTCAGATGCCGGTGGCCTTACCTGGTTTTGGAGCCATCTTGATCTGGTTGGTGTATTCGTCAAGATACCACCCGTGCATGACATGGCAGTTTTGCATGACATGGCCCCATTGGATCTCATCGAGCATTGACGGTATGCTGTAGGTTAGGATTCATGTCAGAGCTACGTTATTTGGAATCCGGAGGTGAATGATCGACGAATGTCTACCTCAGTGGGTTGGCTCCCATCTGTAAACCGCTCAGAGCGGTAACCGCAGCGCCGTTGAGATCCAGCTTGTCTTTCGCGAGGTAATCTACCGCTCCAGTGGCGATCAGCGGTGCCATTCGCTAGCGGTGTGCGGATAAGAGAGCGTCAGTACAAGATGTATGGCTCTCTGGTTCCTCATCCTCTCCGTTTTGAACGGTCAAAAAAACTCACGTCGTCGGATGTCAGCTTCGGATTGATCGACATCGCCTTAATAGCCTCCAACGCTTTGGCGCCGCCTTTCCATTTACTCTCCACTTGCACCTCTTGGAACCGGAGACCGATGGATGGTGTTGAGTTCACGAACGCGCAGGCCTCGTCCTTTTACCATACTGTCAGCACGAAGAACCCTCATCTCAAGGATCCAACAGAGATCACCGACGTACCAAAAGCTCCACGTAACCTGCAAAGGTGGTTGTGTCAACCACTGGCGAACCGTCAGGCAGGCAGAAGTGATGTTTAGAAGGAAGCTGAGACCTTGTGAGGAGGTTAATACGCCGGTGGGAAAGGGAAGCTGGGGGCCGTCGAAGTTCATCACTACTCACATAGTCCTGATATATGCCCGAAACGATGACAGCTCGGCAGTTTCCAGAGTGCTCCACGCAATAACATCCTTCTCGGTCGTATCGCCAGGCTTCTCCTTGACTCTTACGGAACCGACCGGAAGAGGCTCGCCTTCCTTGAGCTGATAGAACTTGATGAGAAACTCCATGGATCTGTAAACCTGTTGGACGGTCTGTTGGTCATGATCCTTCTTCAGGCCATAGTACACCACGAGCTTGCTGTCGACGTCGGAACCGTGGCTGTGATTCCACACCCGTAGACAGTAGTGTCTCAGCAACACGTTGTAGTCAAGAAGCTTGGACTGCGGGCTGTCCCAGATCTCAAACTCCCTCGCGAGCCCTAGTGTGACCATGGCAGTCTTGATCATCCCCATCGTGACATTCTTCCATTCTGGGGCCGGCTGGTCAGCAGGACCGCAGCTTTTGAGCAATGCGCCGATTCCAATGCGGCTCTGTTTCTGCGATGGTCCAGCGGCAGGCCCCGGGGGACTGGACGCCGCGGGTGCACCGATGAGATGGAATGTGACCGTTGCGGAATCTTGTGTCAATATGGCATCAAGTCTCTCCTCGACTAATTGGACAATCTTGACGATAAGGAGATATATGACAACCGTTCTGTCCTTCGGCTGTTCAGCGCCCTGGCAGATTGTTAGCGACTGCGCGCTATGACACACGCCGGGGGTCAAGCGACACTCTTACAGTGGCAAGTTCCTGCCCGGTGTACTCAAGGTAGTCCGTCAGGGTGGAAGTATTCGCGACTTCGGCGCCATTTGTCTTACAGAATATGCAGTCATTGAGTTTTAGGCTAGGGAACAGATAGGTGGCTACAATCAGTCACGAGATGATCCAGCAGAAGCCAGCCAGACGCCAAGTTTCCAGAAGAGGTGTTGACCCTCACCTAGGTGTAGTCCACTCCGCGGAAAGGGCTTTGAGACTTTGCCCACGATTCGCTCTGTAGCGGTTATTAGCTTAAGCGACCTTTTGGAGAGATGCGGGATGGAGTTCACGAGTCAATGGTGCGCACGCCTGCCACGGTGAAGTTGGCCGCAGAGAATGGCTGCGGCAGGACGAGCTTTCCATCGTGCCGTTCGACGACGCAGGACATGAGCTCGCCTCGGACGGCCATTGTGAAGTTCGCGGGTACGGTGTCCGTGCCCTTACGAGGGAGCGCGAGACAGCAAGAAGTGCAGAAACACCCTCCTGCAGCCTGAGAAGGGCCGTTTATACATTACATGCCAAACGTGCCCGAGTCCCCACCCTGGCACGCTGGGCCCTGGCCCCTGAGACACTCATAAATCCACAAGTGCTTTCAGCGCGCCTCGACACGTGGAGTGCTGTCACGCTGCCACAGTCTAGAAGGGGATCGATGGTTCAGCTGAGTACAGAATCTGGCCAGAACGGTCGCCATCACAACGCTAACCTAAGTCGCTAGGTTAAGGTAGTAGCGGTCAAGTCAGCCGTCATCTTACCATGCGAGGTTCAATGATGTGTGACGATATGTACCATACCCGTACGTTCGCAAATGAAATGGCTTGCACCCGGCCGTCGAACTAACATCGTTCCTCGATAGATATCTTCGTAAATGCCCTGTTTCATGCATATCAACATCAAGTACGCCTACAAATTAGCCGCCATACTCACCCTCACGTCAAAACGTCAAAATGGGGCGTATGGCAAGCAGAATCAAACAAAGGGTCAAAGACCTTCAGAACGAGTACAAGGGCTGCCATGTTGTTGTCTGGTTCCCCAAGGACGCTTCCATCGTAAAGTTCGGACCGGGCTCTCGCTGGCTGAGGCAGGAGCGGATGGAGTTGGAAACAGGAGGGATAGGTCCCAAGTCTTGGCATTATGAGGCCTTCGTCGTCCTCGAGGGCAAGCTCAAGTACGAACATCCTGACATGAAATCGGAGTCGGAGTAAGTTCACAACTCTTGCTGCTAAGGGGGCAGATTGGCCTGTATCCTCGTTACCCGTCAAGCTAACCACTTCTTTCCAGCGTCGAAGATTACGTCGCGGCGAGCGTGGGCTTCGACTGGGACAAGCGCACCTTTGACTTCCCTCTCTTGTAGGTCGTAAGAAAGCTGATAAGAAAAATATTCGCTCATAGTTGCCAGGTCGGATTTTACGAGCACAAACTGGATGAGGTTTCTGAGGGACGACACAGCGGTTGATTCCCTGACGCTTGCTGGAAGCCATTGTAGCAGCGCAGTGGAAGATCTGCTCAAGGTGGCGGATCTCAACATGGACCCCGAGCCCGACACTACGAAACGCAGTCGTCTCGTCGAGATGAACATGTGCCACTACGTCAATATCCCGACGCAGCTCACCCAGGGGGTTCGACTGCTTGACCTTCGGGTAGGCCCTGCGTTCAAGATTAACCAGGGACCTTTCAAACTCTTCAAGTCGCTCGTCACGATTCTAGACCAGGTCGAACTATTTTTAAAGACCCATCCCTCAGAGACGGTGCTCGTGCTAGTCACCTGGTCTTCTCAGTCGATGCAGATTAGCGAGGGGGAGAGCACCGTGACCGCCACCACCGGTGCTCCCCTCCCCGCCTACTTCGTGCAGGAGCTGAAGAAGATCACCCAGGCTCGGGTCTCTACGATCTACGCAAAGCCACAATGGCCCAGCCTTGGAAGCGTCAGAGGCAAGATGGTGATGCTCCGCGGCTTTGACGATGTCGACGAGAGCTGGGGCATCAAGGCCAGTTCGTACTCGGCTGGCCTTGACTTTAGCGTCAAAAGCAACGAGAAAAGCTTGACTCCAGAACTCGTCGCGCAAGGTAAAACGATGGAGGCTCTGAGAAAGGAGAAGACGGCAGCTGCGCTCCAGACGCGATGGAACATCATCAAGGAAAATATTCACACTGTGCTCCAGATGACCACGCCGGTATCGCTGTCGGTGAGGATGGAGAACGACACGATAGAGGACGACGAGAACTGGGTTACCCCGTCCAACACGGCTCCATGGTTGCAGCAACAGGTGCTCGACCGTCTTCCTGGCTTCAAGACGGCTGCCAAGTACCTTTGGGTTTTTAGCGACTTTGTCAGCCCAGACCTCGCCCTTTCGCTTGCGAAATTGAATCTGCATGGGGAAGACTCGGGGATAAGCATCCCTAAATGATGATAGCATAACTGGTCATACCTGCGGCCTCGTACTGATATTAAAAGCGATTTGGAACCAACTGGTACCAACCTCGGATTTGCCCTTTTGTGAATATCATCAGTGGAACGGCGACTTGGGAGGTAGATGCTGTAATCTTCCTACGCATCAGGGTGTAGAATCTGACTGGGAGTGTAGGTAGGCTATCTACTGTGTAGCTGGTACAGCAAGTCAGTTGCAAGAAGGTTACCTGGAATGAGCAAGACGGCGAAATGTGTGGGGCAATTTACAAATAAGGCTGTGAGGTAATTGGCTCCTCAGCTGTGATTACCTAAGTATTTACTCGACATTTTTTCTGTTTCTAAATGTGGCTTAGCCACCTACTATCTAAGGTTACACCATGTAGGTGAGTACATTCGAGAATGTTTGGTGTTGTACTGCTGTATGCCTTAGTGAACGAGATTAACCTTATTTCCTTACTTACCTGGCATGTCTGGTACTGCGCAAGCAACTTCTTTCAAAAAGAAAATAATAGTTTGTTACGGTTGGTTCCAGACTGGGTACGCCACACGAAGAACTATATAGAAGTGGAGACCTGCAATCTCTCGCCTTCAGCCTTCAGGAGGAGAGGTTCCGGGTGGGGCGGGTCGTGCCTCTTCTACTCAACCTATGTACCTAACCTAGGTTCAAGCAACGCACCGCTCCGTGCCCCGGGGAACCAAACCCCGTTTAGGTAGTTAGCTCCTTAAGGCTTGTGGTGCAGACGCGGTAGAAGTTCGGCTGCACCGGCTGAGCCTCTGCCCCCTTACACGCGCACTATCTAAGTACACATATGCAGGTGCAGGTCCAGTCTAGTATCCTGCATAGCTGAAAAAAAGCAGTCTAGCATCTCCGTACAGGGGTGTGAGATCGGAATTCACAGGTTCGGGAATGCCGGATCGTGTCTGTTGTTAAGGTGAGGTTGGATGCAAGAGAAACTAGCGTCACAGCTCAGGACTCAGCAGTCAATAGAGGCGTGGCAGGCATGGACTAGCAATGTACCTACTCAGCCGCATGTGCTAAAGTACATAGAACCATCGAAAGGTTGAGAGATGTCGTGAGTCGTGGCATTAAACAAGAGTCCCCTAGTCATAAGGTCTAGATGCGAGGCCTGAAGCAGTCTGCGCCGCTGGTCCGTGGTCGACACTGGGCAGGTCTGGTAGACTTGAAGACGAGGAGGGAGAAAAGCAGCTCAGGAGCAAACTCCAAGAAGCAACAACAGCAGCCATGTCAGTAGCCGTAAGAGACACTGGGACAGCTCCCTCGAGCCGTTTTCATACAGCAGTACTTCATCAGGCCTGCATTTTGTATAAAGAAGCGAGGCTGTCCTCGACATAACATTTTGATAAATATGTATCTCCTTACTCAAGGCCACTACTAAAGTGACATAGCGAGCAACAAGCCTACGAAGCAACTAAGCGCAAGAACTGGGAAATCGAACACTTCAAACCGCCACCAGCATGCCTTTCCCCGAGCCCGCAAAAGACTTCATCACCTTCACATGGCCCAACGACTTCACGATCGCCCAGATCGATCAGATCAGGAGAGCCGTGGCGGCATGCAAGTCAGCGGGACTCCAAGCTCCGCCGTGGAGCAATGTCACGAGAGCGTTTGTCATGTATGTTTTATTTCTTTCGTATGATAGTCGACTCGGCCAACAGATGGTTAGCCTGTTTAAGAGTACCTGGTTTAACTAATATCCTCGACTTGAATGGAAACTTAGTTCGACAAAATGTGACACCAGTGCGCAGGGCGACAAGGTAGTAGACGTGAACTACTGGGGTAGAACGAGCGACGGGAAGGAGACGGCAATGCCAGTCATGCAGACGGTGACACTGACGGGGTTTTGAGCGTTGTTGAGGTACCGCCGATATTTACTCAAGTTGATACCGAGTTCAATATTCAGGGGCCAGAAGCGCCACTCATTGAAGTCTAGGCCATGTCAGTTCCGTTGCTGAATATACACTTTACTCAAGTTGATACCGAGTTCAATATTCAGGTGCTAGAAGCGCCACTCTTTGAAGTCTAGGCCATGTCAGTTCCGCTACTGAATTTAAACTACCTAATCAAGACGCAGACAAATCAAGCCTGCAAGCGACTTCAGCTCCTCTCATCTCGGGAGGACTCGTGTCTTCAGGAGGGCCAGGCTCAAGCCCTTATAATAGAACATGCCCCCTACTCTCCTATAAATGTACGAGCCGTCCTTGTGATTGAATCGTTGGGCTAAAGCAGACCGAGAAGAAAAGATATTCCACCAACAAGACAACATGGAGCCTGGCGGGAAAATCGTACTTGTCAACGCGACGCCGTACAAATGGATACTGGAATCGACCGTAGTGGACGGCATGGACATGGCGTCCACGTGGAACTTCCGCGACAGCGCAAGTGTCGTTGAGCCTTGTAAGTGACCTTGTTTTATGACTGAAATTTCTCGTGGTCCATGGACCGACGCTAACCAATGCACATTCGAAAGACACATGTAACAGCGTCAAACTGGTGAGCCATGTCGGACATGGCGAAGCCAAGTACAGCGTCGGGGAAACGGGCTCACAGTTCACGATTGTGGCAAGCGGACCGGTGCTTCAAGCTCGCATGGACAGCATCGAGACCAAGAACGCGCCCCGGGGATCGTCAGTTCCCCTGGGCTTCATCTCGGACAGGCCGTCGTACTTCGTGCTCTCTGGAACGGAGGGAAGTTACCACTCGGTCGGAGACGTCGCCAACTGGATGCAGAAGTCACTCTGTACCATCGGCAATCGTAAGCTGAGTGAGATCTGCGTCCCGTTCTCTCATAACGCCGGCATGTCCAAGGTAGAGTGGTCGACGAGCTTTGCAGCAGACGGGTGCCTACTCACGCAGTATGTGTCGGTCGAGCAGCAGCTACACCTGGGCGTCCGCTAGCTGGAAATCCGTCCGATGCTGTATAAAGGGAAATGGGCGTGCGGGCATTATACGTTCATCCCGAAGAACAAATTCTTCAACTTCGGGCCGCTGGGCACCTGGCAGGGCGGAAACGGAGAGTTCATCCAGGATGTGATCGACGGCGTCAATAGATTCACTGCGGCCTCGGGCGAACTGATCGTCTTGAGCATCGGACACACCTATGCAATCAATGATGTGATGGGGAGCTTCGAGGAAGGCGATTTCAGGGGGCTCGAGAAACATCACTGGAACTCACTTCTCGACATGTTCACCAACCCGCAAACCGGCATCAAGGCGCTCTGGAAGCCCGCAGCACAGGAATCTCTAATCACCGACCTTACGTCCCTCCCTCTAAACACTTACATCGGTTCCGGATCCTCGGCAGTCATGTTGGTTGTTGACGATGCCGTTGACGTAGCAGGTCGAGCAGGTGTTTTTAACTATACTTGTTGGTCATGGGAAGCCTCGGCGTGGTGGAAGGAGGAGTCTGGTCGCATGGACGAGTACCGGGAGTACATGGCACGGGGTGTCCAGAATTCGAGGCCGTATATCTTCTCCGGTTGCCACATGCAGTCAGATGCGGAAGCTGTCCTGACGACAATCGGACAGAGTTCACAATCGGTGCTGTCGCTAGCGCCACCGGCCAAGCATCGCCTGTTCATGGAGCTGTTCCCCTTGTGCTGCCAGGCAAAGCGATATCCAGCAGCCCTGTCGATGGATGGGATTGATAGCAGTGACCTGGCAGCTCTTTGTATGGCATTCAACGATCACCGAAATGTCTGATTTCCATTATGAATTTCCGGCGGGCTCGGAATCTCACAATCCTGATGTACGGAAGCAGACAATGATATTCGTTGAATGCCCTTGTCTGGCAGCAAAGAAGTACATAGGTGTTAAATCTGCTAGTTAGGTAGCTATTCTGTTTGTTATTAGTACTGTACAGCAGTAAAGCAGACTGCTCTCTTTATTACTTTACGGTCTGAATAATATAGTCGGGTTTAGTGTTTCTGCTTCCTAAACCTTTTCTGCCTCTTACTTGTAAGTGGAAAAGTAAATAGTTGCCTAGTGGTTGTTGGCTGAGAGGGTTTTAATTACAGACGTTGCAAATCAACTGGCGTAGGCTGTTATAAAAGCGCCGGCCCGAACGGTCCCAAGAGTGCAGATTTAGCAAAAAGAGGAGTGCAGATTTAGAATCTCTCTTGTTATATGAGTTGTTTCTTTTCGTGCGCCGTCTACTGTGGAAAACTCGAAGAGAAAACATACTTGTAGAACCCCTATCTAAGATCTAAGAGGTTGTGTCTCGGTCACCACTGCACCTGCTGCGGTGTACTTATGTACAGTACTTCGGCGATAAGATAAGAACAAATCTCGAAAATTGCTGTTGACCTGAGGTAGGATGTAGGTTAGCTAGGGGTAGTCTATCTAGTAGATGATGACCTCAACCTACCTACCCTACCTACCTTGCCTTGATCTGAGTTCAACAGTCGCTCTCTACACCAAACACCAGCCCCTTCGGTCCAAATCTCTCAAGCGCCCCCCATTCGACCAAACGTACCGGCAAGCAAGTACCTAGAAGAACCTAAGGACAATGGACAACATACAAGTCTCCGAGGCCTCCCTCGAACAGCTCAACGACAAGGACAAGGCCGAGCTGCGCCAGTTCCTCCAGGCCGAGAACCAACGGGCTCGCATGCAAGCCAGTACGTGACCATCATACCTATATCCTACCTTGACAGAATACACATGCTCTACTTCACAGCATATACAACTTGCATACATACGTACACTTAATCAAACATCTGCTTACCAATGTTCTCTTCTCTCTTTCCCACTTGCTAGCCATCCACAGCCTGACCGACGTTTGCTTCAACAAGTGCATCACCGGCACGATCAAGAGCAACAAGCTCGATAAGGGCGAGGAGACCTGCCTTGCCAACTGCGCCGCCCGCTTCTTCGACATCAGCAACCTGACCATGAAACACCTCCAGAGCATGCGGAGCTGAGTTGAAACTATAAGCTAAGCTACACAGGAACGAACAAAACAAAACAATAAGATGAGACATGCCTACTTCTTCATTTCGTCCGTGTATTATACACCATGTCATAATGAAAAACATCCGGGATATCATTGGGCGTTACGATTAGTCAGGATAGCTGCTCCTCAAGCGATCCCATACAGCATCATTTCAAGCTCAGCCATACACAGAGCGGAGGGGCATATATGAAGGGAGAGTTTGTCCCATAAGAGAGACCAAGTCAACCCAGGCAAAAAGCGTACAAGGAAACGCAATCACACCACTTCCATATCTGCAAATTCACGTTCGCAAGCCTGCTCATCCAGTTTCACATCTTTGTTCATTTGAAAGAAACCATAAGCCATGAAATCCGAGGCAACGCCGTTCTTAATGCATTTTGTTCATTTCAGCTCAAGAGCGCATCTATCACACTCAATCCCGAGCACAGCGTAAACTCCCGTAAACCCGAACCCATTTTTGTCGTGAAGAATTTTAAACCAGAGCAAGCTTGGTGGCGGCAATGTCGAGGGCATCGACATCGGGGGTCAGCTTGCAGTAAGCCTTCTTCTATAATTTGGAACCAGGATTAGCATTTACCTCTTGTGGGAGAGACTTTGGATAAATAAAATCGAGTCCACGTACCTTGCCGTCAGGGCGAATGAGGGTGTTGATCTTGACGACATCGATCTCGTAGAGCTTCTTCAGGGCCTGCTTGATCTGGGCCTTGTTGGCCTTGACATCGACGATGAACACAAGGGTGTTGTGCTCCTCGAGCTTCTTCATCGCGGACTCGGTGTTCAGGGGGTTGACGATGATCTTGTGCTCATCGAGGCGGGGCTCGTGGGCAATGGACTTGCGAAGGTCTGGTACATGTTAGATCTCATGTTGGCTCGAATATATATCCGTCGTCGTTATGCAAGGCGCAAGCCTAGTAACGCCAGACAGGATGATTGGAACATGCAACGTACTATATAACGGTTAGCTGGGTCGCCGGGGTGCCTCTTCGCGGAGTGACTATAACTTACCACTTAGGAGCCCGAGACAGAGTCAAGGTCCTGGAGAGTAATATACGTGTTAGTTCAAGGCCGTTCGCCGGAAACCTCGACGCGGGTGCTGAGCCGTCGCGACTTACTTAGGGCGGTGGAAGCTGTAAACACATGTCAGTTTAGATGATCATCGATCTTTCTCGGGAACTGGGAAATCTTACGTCGTGCTGGTGCGGACCTTTCTCTTCTTGTGGCCAGCATCGCCACGGAGCTGCGACTGGTCAGCCATTTCTTAAATTCCCCCTAGGAAAGCGGAATCGGACGTACAGCGGCCTTAGCGGCGGCCGAAGCCTGCTTCAAGCCCTTGGGCTTTCCGCCTGTTGTTGAGAAGCATCAGCATACGCCCTGAGTGAACAGAACTACGCAACATTGTCTACTGCTGATGCGACGGACGGGTCGTGCCCGCATGTTCACAGGCGACGACCCTTGGGAGGCATGTCGGAGATTTGACGATGTCGTCGAGAGTTTGAGTTTCAGGTAGTACCTTTCGCAGAGTCCTTGGGAGCCATTTTTGTCGGGAATTGGGCGTTGGGCGAACGGCGGGAGATGTTGTCGTCGTCGGTTGGTTGATTCCGTCCGTCTAAGAGAAAAAGGTCACGAACTTTCCACCCGCCAATTTTACTCTTGGGCCTCCAGATTGTGGTGGAGCGCTTAGGGTATTTGTGGTCCAAGCGCACATGTGATAAGGCTTTTGATAAGCGAAAGTGGCAGGAAGTACTGCTGTACTCCTGTACTCCGTAATAAATTTCGACATCGCATCGAGCCAGAGACCCACAAATATAATTTAAGACCAATCACCGAGCTGATCAACTAAATGGTGTTGAGTGCTCTCCAGATTATTCAAGGCCAGGTTCTGTAGAAAAATGCTAACAGCTCGTAATGAAATCAAGAGAGCCGTTCCCGCTTTACACAGCGAAGCCCGGCCCTTCTAATATCTGAATGCGTTTCCTCTCATACTTATGTAGGCCGCTTTTGTTAAAATCCTCTCTAACATGGCTGTCAAGAGGAAAAAGCTGTCCTTAAAGACCTTGGCTCAAGGCCGGCCTCCATCTGTCCAAAAGCCAAAGTCGATATCCCGAAGAGCAACCAGAGAGCTCATCAACAGCATCCATCAATTGGAGAAGAAAAAGGCACAGGCAATCGCAAAGGGAGACAAGGCCGCTGAGACTGCCGCGGATGCCGAGATCGCCGCCTTGGGTGGCCTTCAGAAGTATCAGCAAGCCAGCCTTCAGGGGCAGCGCAATGACCGCGGCGGCGACAGTTCACGGGTCCTGATGGAGTGGCTGAAGCCCAAGTTCTCGGCTTCGGGCCTCGCGCAGAAGGGGTCCGTCCGTATGCTTGAAGTCGGCGCTCTCAGCACGAACAACGAATGTTCGAGAAGCGGCTTCTTCGACATGACAAGGATTGACCTGAACAGCCAGAGCGACGGGATCCTCCAGCAAGACTTTATGAAGCGACCCCTACCCAGCAACGACACAGATACCTTTGACATCATCAGCTTGTCGCTGGTGTTGAACTTTGTCCCCGATGCTCAGGGCCGGGGCGACATGCTGCTCAGAACGTTGGCATTCTTGAGGAAGCCCTCCCTGGTGATGGAGTCACACGATGCGTTCCCGTGCCTGTTCCTAGTCTTACCCGCTCCATGCATCACCAATTCTAGATACATGGACGAGCAACTATTGGAGATGATTATGAACGCACTGGGGTACACCAAGACGCACAGCAAGACCACTCAGAAACTAGTCTATTATCTGTGGAGGAGAACGTCGTCTGTTCCTCCGGCTCGCATGCCCACCTTCAAGAAGGTAGAGATCCGTTCCGGTCCGACGAGGAATAACTTCGCCATCGTATTACGTGGTTCGGCGACTTCGGCGAGATGAGTGAGCGAGTCATGGACTTCGCCAATTCTCCATTTGATCACCGTTGCGAAACGGCCCAACCTACATTCTTTGATATCGCAACTCCATCCACACCAGACTGGCGGATATAGCGAAACAAGCTAAGACGCTCCAGAACTCAAATTGCGGATGTACGTCAGCACGCGACCATCTCGCATCAATCTGTTGTCATTTCATAACGGGGGACCAAGCCAGCTAATGTTTGACCAAGAACATAGTATTGAATGATTGAGCGATTCACTCATCGCGATTCCAAATGACGTTCGACCCTCCCCTCAAGGAGCTAAAGCCAGGTTGACCGCCCGTGTCGGCCAGCTCCGCGATCTCCAGATTGTGGCCCCAGATAACGGCACGGCAATATATCCGTGACGGCGGTTTCCCCAACATATGCATAAGCCCACAAAACAAGTACACAGTACCAGCCTCAGTTCAAATGTGGTCTTTGATATGAGGTGGGTTCCTACCGGAACAGAAGCATCAAATGACTCGGCCGCTCCAATCCTGCCCCGATTATGAAAGCATATCAAAATTGGAGAGAAGCAGCAGTAGCCTGTTAGTAGACATAGCCTACCGCCAAGGTTGCTGTAATGGCCAACGAGACGTATTTGTTTTATCTCGTAGTGTCTGGTTATAGTCCGTGGCTGCTCAATGGTCAATGGTCAATGGTCATGCAACCTCATCCCGGTCCCATATCGTTGGCACCTCGTTTCCTCTCTTGCCTTGGGAGAAAGGACCCCCGGCCTAGACTACTGCTTGCCCATCCCTTACATACCACTTGGATGAAATAAGATTCAGCTGCATCTTGGAAAAACGACAAGAATCAAAGAGCGGGCAAGGATAAATATGCCATGTAGTCACTATCTAGTCTGCTTTAACAGATGTACTGCTAGTAACTACACAATTACATAAGTGGTCACAATTTACCCCTCCTATACTTGTATATGGACAAGGACAACTCAATCCCAGAGACAATTGTTAAAAAGGCCCAAGGAAAGCAGGAATTATTGGTATCATCGGAAATCGACCCTGTGGTGTGGCACACACGTGCTAGGTTACTACTTACTACCCCTTGACAGCTCGCCAAGTTCAAGATCGATATCACCCCCATCATTCTCCTTAGAAACCCCAGCTGCACGCTATGCTACTACCCAAGGCTAGCTTGTGCCTGAGCACACATTGTCACACGCAGTAGCCTAGATACTATCACATTGCGTGTACAGCAGTACTTTTACATATCCGTTCTTGCACCAACTTTGTGTCTTGTCTGCATAACTTGTGTATACCGTTGCCAATGGCAACCTACCTTTTGGGATGAGCGGGAAAGCGAAGAGCCAAATGGCTTGAAGGAGGTATGTTAAGGTTTGAGGGGAATGCTAGCCTTAATTAGTGTTTCTTTCTCAACAGTACATCCACTCTCTGATCTGCTGAGATATAGTATTGTCTTGTATTCTTGCCGGTTCAAGTGGATCAAGAAATCCCAAGCATTACCAAGTGAGAAGAGGCCAATTGAACCTGGTTGTGTCTCGATAATGTCTCATTTCGTCACCTTATGTTATTTATCCCTTACATGCGAGAGGGGGTAAGCCAAACATGTATAGGATGTCTCTCAACCACGTGCGTGTTGCGTCGTCATGGAAAGGTCTTCGGTAATGACGGCACTGGCCCAAGTTTGTTGCTGTTGGAGAACTCCGAAATCGTGGCGGGATCATTTCGGTTGGATGACCACTATCACAGAGCCTGAGTGGTGGCGGCAAGCAGAGCGGGCACAACAATAGATAGGTGTCGCATTCGAGAAATTATTATCTGTTTGGTTTTAGTTGAATCCCGCCACCATGCCCAAGTAAGATTGCTGGCCTGGTCACAAACTTTGTCTTAATCGAGTGGAATGGGCTGTCTGAATAAAGACGCTATAAATCATCTCCCAGAGAATCAAATGTCTCTATGACCTTGAGTCTTGTCGGTACTTCATCAGGTAAGTCTGCGTTGCCAGGGCGCTGCACGACCATACTCTGCATTCCGGCGGCAATCGCCGCATCGACTTCCTTCGTGTTGTCACTCAGGAAGAGCCATTGGTCAGCAGGGATTTCAGGGTGAGAATCCATGATCTTCTGATAGCTCTTGGTCTCTGTCTTGAGCCCCGCGTTAACGGTATCAAACCAACCAGAGATAAGAGGCGTGAGGTCTGAGGGTTCAGCATTAGTGTGCCCGAATAGCAGCTTTTGGGCCGGAACCGAGCCGGAAGAATAAATCATGATCTTCCGTCCGTTCTTGTGCCACGTAGATAGCTTAGCAGCTACGTCCGGGAACAGCGGCGCCTTGAGGTCTCCCGAAGCGTAGCCCTCTTCCCATAGGTAGCCTTGAAGACTCTTCAAATACGAGGCCTTTACATCTTGGGCCATGAGGTCCTGAACATGGGCAGCCAGTTCAGCCTTGGATGACCGGTGCTCTGGAGGAAACGCATCTCTGTACTTTGCGAAGGCCTGGCTATCCCAACGGGCTTCTAGCGTCTCGGGAAGGGCTTTCAATGCATAAGGAAACTGGAAGACAGATCAGCACACGAATCGTTGGGGTCGTTTCGTGTTCCGGAGACGGAGTTGTGGCGAGCGAATGGCAATACAGGATACTGGAGATCGGCACTGGGGCCATACTCTGTTCTGTATCAGGAACTGTTGGCCCGAGTAACAGAGATAGCCAACTGCCGAGCCCACGGAAATCGCAACAGTCACGAGTTCACGACACCGTCATCGCCACGCTGATCGTCCGCCAACGATTTAACAAGCGCCGGTGCCGGTGGCGTGATGAGACGAGGCCGGAACAGATGGGTCACCACGGGCCAAGGTGCGGGTGGTCTCATTCAACAGAACACAGTCAGGGCCTGGGAGGGAAGAGAGAGAGCTGGACCTTACCAAGACATCTTTGACAAATGAGATTGGGCAAACAGTGCCCTCTATTCGCGACCTTATTAGCCAACCTCTCCGGGCTAATGCAGGCGATCCCCTAAGATGGGAGATACGGTACAGGTGACGAGATGGCAGAGGAGAGGAGAATGCTTAGTCTCTTACCAATGTCCAGTAAGAGAACCTTGACACTTGGACTAGTCGATGCAGTCATTGTAGCAGCAACCCGACGTAGGCACGCGAACAACTTCCTATTGTCTCGTCTCCAAAGTCGAAAAGACCTTCACGGCTTTTGCGCGAAAAAATTTTCTGGAGCAAGCGGTGAAGGGACGGGTTTGTTGGTGATTAGGGAGGCTTCCCGCAAGACGGCAAAAATACCTGAGAAAAAAATCCTTCCACTTCTCCAATCGTCGATTCGAAGTTCAGAGGGAGAAATAGGTCGCTTTCATGTTGGCACTGGGGCGGTCAAGGAATTGTACATCTCGCTATGGACAGGAACCAGGGATGGTCCACAGTTTCAATGCACAATAACCCGAAGGTTAAGGCGGCAGGTACAGCAGTACATGCTTATAAGGGTTAGCTTGGAACATTTGAAGTCAAGCAGTTACCTAACCTAGCAAGCGCTGTGCAGCTGTATACTAGCAGTAGTACACCGTACTGGTGTGCAGCAGTAGTAATATGGGCAATCTGGGGGTTTAACCTTAGGTTAATTCATTAATTAGGCTCGGTCGGGAACGAAAAATACCAGATTTGGAAATATAGTGGAAGCCGGGTGGAAAGCCGGCCGGCGGGGCAGTCTGGAGTCGTGACAGATGTCGTGGCTGTCGAATGAGAAAACGGCCGGAGTTGCCCTGCGTTACCCCTATCGACACCATGCAGTCCACAACCTCCTGAATCCACCATGGACTCCCAGCCAGTCCACTCAAGGGACAGTAGACACTGGTGCTGCACACGCTACTGCATCTTATGCATCGTCCTGCAGTTCGAAATGGTTGGGTAGCTTCTCTCCATGATGTCCATGTTAGGTCCTCTCCTGGACCAGTTTCTCTGGTTGGACAACTTGGAGGTGAACTGGGATCATCGCCAGTTGAAATGCATACTTACGTACTGCTGTATTTCGAAGGACATTGGGAAGCCAAGTACTGACCTCGGAACAATGTTTGACCATCCTCTGGAAAAGTTGAAAGGTCGTGCCTCTAGGTGGACTACATAACAGCCTCTACATAATGCATACCGCGCCTTGACTTGTGAAATGTTACATACGTCCTCAACTTACCTACCTATCTACCTGGTAGCCTACTACTACCAAGTACTACCGTTCAAGGTAAATTATTCTGGTACTGAGGTATGCTGTATGCTGTACTGTATGTGCGATAAATCTTGTATCACCTGTGCAATCAAGTAACATAACACATCACCCCCTATGCAGAGGCGTATAGCCAGTGCTACAGAAAAGGCTGGTGTTGCACCATAACACTGTACAAGCAATCCTCGGCACTCTTCAAGCGCCTATTCTCTGAATAATATCCCAAATGTGTTTGGTTGTGAAGTGTGACCTGCAGGTGACCTGTCAGTTGCGAGCAGCCCCCAACAACCTGAGACGCCACCCATACACGAGTATGCCTCTGTTGGTTCGCTTGTTGATATTGTACCACATGGCTGCTGTCTAGGCAATTCTTGTGGCGGTGGGCGTAGCGCCAGAGATGTTCGCAGGAAATTGTGATGGCGTACGCATGTCATCCAGTGGCCGTGTGTGTGTGTGTGTGTGTGCGGAAATTCGGGCATGACCGCGCGGTCGCATTTACCCGTGTCTGAAGAGACCTCAAGACTAAAAAAAGTGCTTCTATATATGTACAGCAAGGGTTCGAGCTTCGAACAGCGTCTGCAAGCCTGCCAATCTCACACCATCCAGCGCTTCGAAACGACGATCACACTGTTGTCGAGCATTCTTTGTACCAACATAATCTCGTTCTGAGCACGTCAAATTTGCGTGCATTTTTGCTGTCCGATTACTAATTTTAAAGGAGGACACTTTCCTTTTCTACATCTCACAGGTTTTATTACATGGTGTTCCTAAACGTCTGTCAGGTCCAGCATCACGGGAGAAGTTGACAACTGATGTTTCAAAGGTGTTTACAGCTCAAGTATACCCCACCTGAGATGAAGCATTGGCGATACTTTCGCAAGTAACACGGTTGACACGTTGCACGATGGGATGTAGATTTCTAGCTGGAGCGGATTGTCTGGCAGAATGGAGAGCCATGTCTCTCGTTTCGTGTAAAGTGAAATAATACGTGCCTCTTGTCCTGCCAAAACCGGGGGCGATGACCACAATTGCATCATGCTAGGTTACCATTATTATGACCGATGATTTTCAAGGTAGTAAGTACTGCCATCACCCTCTCTCCCACTGATCTCATCCCCTATTTTGCAGGATTGCGGTACTTCTTTACAATTGCATGGGATTTGTGTTGCAGCAAATCTTTTGGCGATATCAAGGCATCAAACGAAGCAATGGAAGTATGTCGCCTCAAAAAAACACCCGCTTTGTAATTGCATACGTGATGAACTCAAAACGCAAATTATTACAGCAGTATGTACTACCACAATCTTCAGCCGTTACTTGTATTCAAATATCCCGCTCCTGTGACGTTTCTGATTCTAGGTTAGTATGCTTGCACTTGATCACAAAGACCCGTTACATAAGGTTTCTATGGGGCCTGATCATGACTTAGCAATCTCGATGGGCTTTTGTCCTTTGTGATCTTCGTCTTGGGAGATACTGTTCCCTTTCAAGTTGATGTTTACTCAAGTAGTAGCGAGCCTCTCCTGCCCCTTTTATTCAAAAATATTGCGAGGGTTACCCTACAGGAACACCTGCATGTCTGGAAATTACAACAAAGCGGTCAAGACATAAAGAAGTGCTCGCGAGTCACAGGTATACAAGCGCACGACAGCAGCTGCAGTGCGAAAAGGAGTCCACATCTCTGGTAGCACTGGGCGGCATCTTGGCCCAATGAGCTTGCTCAGGGCCTTCAATTGAACTGAAGGCGCTGGAAGGGTCTGGCTAGAGTCTGGGGAAGTTACAAGCTTCCAAGACACGCTCTGTTGGGCTGAGCTCCTCGTCAGACATGCTTCTGTCTAGTATGACACAAGTACTGCTGTAAGTCTGTAGTCTAGGTTAACGGGTGTGATGATGATGTGGGGGTGGTTTCGCAACGTGTCCATCTTCCTCTTTCTCTTCTCGTCTTGGTCATGTCTTGGATTTGGTGGGCTGTTCGTAGAGAACTGGTGTTTAATTGGCTTGATTGACTCGGACTGTTGCTGACAGACCCCTGAAAGAGCTAAAAAGAGGCTGCTGACCTGCCCGACTTCCTAACTAAGGTAGTTGCTGAGCGCATACAGCAGTAGAGTACCTGGAATATCTGGGATGACTACTTCATCTTATGATGGCCGGCTCGGCAGAATAGTTGGTACCGGACTCTCAAACCTCATGTACTGGGCAGCGTGTTGATCCTTTAGAAAACCCCCTGTGACTCTGTGAGCAGATAATGAGGTATGTCAACACCATGTCGATACATAGATACTACCTTTTTCATTCCTTCATTTAGGTACTGTATGGGCAGTATACCTCCTAACTTCGATAGTACTAAAAACAACCTCACCAGATTTAAGCAACGTGCCAAGCTGTCCATGTGCTCAACAAATTTTCATACTGTACCGATACTGTATTCACCTGAGAGGTCAATCCATAGACGATAGGAGAGATTATCAAAATTGCTCTGGCCCCCGTTCTTATTTGGACCTCGTGATACTGTGACGCACCACAGTCCGGCTCCGGCGGTTCCATGTGTACTAGGCTATTGCGATATCGATTGACTCGTCAACATTTGCTGGTTTGTTTCACTATCTGATAGGACCGACGTGTTCATACTGAAGTATTCTCCTTACTGCGTGTTGCCATTTGTTGCAATGCTCCTTTTTTGGTAGAATGTTGCCATACACAATACCGTGTACTGTCTTGCTTCAGACAGTCCAATACGTCGTTGTTAACTTCTAGTCTTCCCCTTTTAGGTAGTATTTGTCCTTCACTCGGCATGGTCGGCAAGTATTTTCTACTCCCTGGGTACCAAATTTGTTCCTGTTGAATTTACCTAACCTAGTAGGTACCTTACATGATAGTACTTCTAAGGTAGGTATCTACCCAGCGGTATGTTTTATGTTTTGCTGCTGGATGATTATTTGTTTTGAATAAGAAGAAAGTGTTATCAAGTACCGAAGAGAGTTATGACAACAGATGTTAGACATAGTCACTTCTTGCCTTATAACACCTTTGGCTCCATCTGATGCTTTCCCTCTTGCTATACCAATCTCAACATTCTCTGCTCAAACATCCAACCACAGAGAATACCACCTCGTCATGCCTTCCAGTTGGAAGCCTTGTCTTTGATACACACCACCGAGATACACAATGAACCAAATACAAGCTATACCGTACTAGGTAGGATACTAGTCTAAGAGATGGGTTACATGTGTACAGCAGTAGTGTAGAACCGGGGAGGTGCGTCTGTGTATCCTTTGGCCTACCTGGCTGCCTTGGATGTCCAAGGAATGGGTCATCCCCAGTCTTCTGTCCAGTCTTGCCTGCATTTGCTTCACCGTCCCACCCAATCCAGTTGATGACCAACCCACCCCAAAATGGCGACCCGCCTAGACCAAAGGGGACTGCTCGCTCCAGTACTAGCAGTGGCTAGTTCGAGTACCTTCGTTTGTTGGCTTGCTGTGTCTTCGTCTTCTCTCCTCTCCCTTTGGTCACTCATCCTTCCGTGACTCTCCATCCAGCCTATGAAATCTGTTCAACCTATCCTACCACTCTTCTCTTTATCGAATCCCCTGCCCTGCCGACTTGTATCTTTCCTCTTTTATCTACCGTCTGTTAACCTTTCATCCTTTGCATCGTCACTCTCTGCCCCCCTTCTCTCCCCTTCGTCTTCACATAGTTCAGTCAGCCGTGCTTTGGGTTCCATCATCTGGCAAGAGACTCACACCTGAATATCCGTACCTAATACCTCCCATCTATCATCGAGCCTCTCCTTCCCTTTGAACAATTCCAGGTCTTATCAGAGTCACTTTCAACAGCTTAGCTCCTGCATTAGACGACCTAGATCCAAGCAATTGGCCAGCTGTGGCTTCTTCTTTGTTGACTCCTGCTCCTAATAACCACCTACCTACTTCCAACCCAATACTCGATTGTCTCGTCGGTATTCCGACTAGTCAGCTGCCGTCCCCCTAACCCAGGACATCCACTCCGATCGGATAGCGTGCTCAACACGTCACACCCGCTTGACAATTCGGATCCGCTCTCAGCAAGTCCCACCTTGGAAGGAGAACAACGTTAACGTTGGCCTAAGGAAACAGAGGAGTCATCAATCATCTAAACCCTTCAGTCGAGAGTCGAAGAGAGATATCCATAGTCGACTCCTGAAACTTAATTCCCGACTATCCAACACATCCGCCTCTCCACTGCCACCTCAACCTGTCTTTGCTCCAACTCCTACATACGTTGAAAATACGCGACAGCTCCTTCCAGCCTGCTGTTGTCTTCGTTGTCTCGAATGAAGCTCTGATCGAGTTCGCTTCAGTGCGTTGATTTCCCAGGAACTCCGCCGTTCGGGACGCAATTGGCTTGCGACTGTGTTGACTCATCCTTTCCGAGAGAACGCAAGCCTGTTATCACGATCGAACACATCAACCCTTAGCCTGGCAACGAGCTCTACAGACCGCCACATCGTGTCTGCCTGTTGAAGCTCATCCACTCTTTGGTTTCTCGTACATCATACTCATGTCCTCTTAACGAATTTCTCTTTCACTTCTCTGGGCCCAGCGTCCATCAGTACTATTCACGACTTTTTCTTCACTTTCCATTTGTCCACATACCGAATACCCTCGATGAGCCTCTGATCCTTTTAACGACCTGGAGTGTTATGTTTCCCTTCTCCTCTTTCAACAACTTGTATATTTCTTCCATCTAGTCATCTCTCGGTTTCTTCCTCTCAACTCGAAAATTGTACACAAAAACAATCGAAAAGTAGTTGTTTGTTTTCATCGGACTTCCATACCCGGCAAAAAAATAGACGGCCAGAATAGACAGAGGGAAACACTTGGTACGATCTGATCAGGGTCTTGGTCAAGACCTACCCCTTTTTGCCTTTCTCAAAATCTGGTCTCCCATTGAGACAGCGTCATGGAATGCTTGCGGAACAACTTCCAAGATGGCGTTATACTCGATGGGAGGTTTCAGACTATCTCCCCACTCAATCACGGCTCGTTTGGAATGGTGTTTTTGGCCCGCGACTTGCAGACCAACGACCTCGTTGCTATCAAGTGCATGACGAAGCGAGCGGCTGCCAACGAGGCCGGGCTTGAGTATGCCATGGACGAGAGATCCGAAGAGCTCTCGAGCCATCGTCGTCTTGGGTCCCATCCGAATATCGTCAACGCAATCCATTCCTTCGAGACCGACGCCCATTTTTATCTCGTTCTCGAGTACTGCTCTCGTGGCGACCTGTACGAGGCTATCCGGAATGGCACAGGCCCACTCGAGACGGAGCACGTCCGCCGATTCATGCTAGAGCTCGTCGATGCTGTCGAATACATGCACTCTAAGGGCGTTTATCATCGGGACATCAAGCCAGAGAATATCTTCCTCGCCGAGTCGGGTACCATGAAGCTGGGCGACTTTGGCCTCGCAACCACGGATAAGTGGAGCTACGAGACGACAGTTGGTAGCGATCGTTACATGTCACCTGAGCAGTACGACTCGGCTGGTGCCGGGTATTCTCCCGCTCAAGCCGACATCTGGGCCATCGGTATCTGCCTCCTTAACATACTGTTCTCGCGGAATCCATTTACTACTCCGACTGAGGCGGACCCGTTGTTCCTTGACTTCTCACGCGACAAGCAATCTCTGTTTGATGTCTTCCCGTCCATGTCCCAAGATACCTACGAGGTCATCGTGGAGTGCATGAACCTCGATCCCCGCAAGCGATCTCTTGTCGGTGCTAGGGACGCGCTACGCCGAGTCGTCAGCTTCACTTCCCTTGACGAGCCTCTGGATGATTTCTGCACCGTTGATCGTACCACTATCGCCACTGCCAATAGAGAACCTCTTCGGACTCCTTCGATCCAAAGCCCTCAGGTCGACCAAGGTGCTTTCCCATGGGCCAAGGCTCTCCATGCTACTCCTGCTGTGCCGATCCGAAAACTCAGTGTCATCCCCGACACTGAAAGTTACACGGAGGATTTGTTCCCCAAATCGGAAGGCACAACCGATTGGTGCTCTAGTTCCGCAGTCGCACCTTCGATCTCGTCTGTTCTCACCTCCAACTTTGGTCCTATGAATTCATTTGGTATATCCGGCCCACTGAATGTCCCGGCCCGTGGTCGCCCCTTAGATGGCCCTGTTGCTGCTTCTCTTCCGATCAACGTTTCAAAACCTCGACCGACTCTTGGTGCCATGTCGATGGTATTCGGACGCAAGAATGGCACGGTGTCGAAGAGTTGGAGTGATATGTGGGAAGAGGATATCGAAGAGGAGGAAGAGATGCGTGCTCGACAGCTCGAAAACCTTAATAGCAGGACTTGGAGCCACGACAGCAAACCCGATGTGGTCATCAGTCGAGAGGAACCCGTATCCTCAGACAAGACTAGTGTTCCTGTGGCCTCCTCTACCGCGGTGACCATCTCAAACGATATCGATGGCGACATGGTTGCCGACGGGTTCTTCTTCGAAGAGCATGTTGCGGCAGTAGAGCCGAGAAAGTCCCCTCCTCGACATTCGCCGCAGACAAAGCGCCACGCTCTCGACAAGTGGGAGGCTTTGGGAGAACGTCGACGAGCGTACGGTCTCTCGCCGGAGCCGAAGTCGCATCGGGAGCATGGTCACCCGTTCAACCATCATGCTATGGGAATCGGAATTTGGGATAATACTCATCAGCTTAATCATCACAAGGGGCATGGGGACCGTTCGGTGTCGCGCGGTTGTCCTTGGAACAAGCTTCGTGATTGGAACTGGCGAGAGAAACGCCATGATATCCACGACGTTGAGTGGGTTGGCCACTGGCAAGAAGCCCACTGAGGGTTTTGCCGGTGTCGCCTCTTGTGGTTAAAACTCATTCCCCACCACAGAACGGGTTCGTCGTCTTGAGTGTCCGTCAACAACATATTCATTTGATTCTTGCCGTGTTTTGCTGTCGGTAGCGGGTAGTGTTTATCTTCTTTGGAGGTGTGTTTGGAACGTTAATGAGGGACAGGACAGATCGGCGTGTATGGACTCTCCACTTTTCTTTTGGATCAGAAACTTTGGCATGTGCCAGCAAACACTCTTGGCGACGACTCGGTGGACGGATGTTGCTTTAACTCGCTCTCTAGGTATTAGATATCTCTCAATCACTGAAAATACCAGAAGTTACCCACTCAAACGAACTCGCTCTCCATTGTTTTGTGGCCCTTGTTGCTTGTATGCTAACCGGGGGTAGGTACATTGTTAAAACTGCCTGTCCATCCATCATAGTGATAGCAAAGTGAAACAAAAACAACAAAGGAGCGCTATCCACCTTAGCTAGGGGCTTGAAGCCTGGATATATGCCCATGCTGGATGATGACTGGTAGCCATGTGTTGCTATAGACCAACCGACCAGACGCTGCCCTCGATTGGAACTGTCGGTAGCGAAGAAGATACACGAGTTGCTGGTGCGGGGAGATCACCTACCCAGGTGAAATTGAAGGTGTGTTCGGTGCATGGTAGGTCTAGCCGAACCGGTGGCCATATCCGATTTGTCTGGAAATTCATGATCTACGAGTAGTGAGGCTATGTTCCGTTGTCCCTGCTACGTCGGTTCATATATGGGTACTAGAACAGTGAGGCGCATGTGCTGTCACCGCTCCTTGATTGTGACCAGGAGGCATGTTGCTATGTGCCCTATCCCAAGCCAGGCTATATATTGCTGTACATGATCTCCTCTGGTGGAATACTCGATAGAAGGGATGTAACGAAGTGAGGGGGTATAAGCTAATTACCACCACAAGTACAAAACCCTCTCTCTCTCTTGTCTCTTTGCTCTCTCTGGCAGGTCTGACTGCTTTTTCTGAAGAAAGAGAGAGTACTGTATGTCAACAACGGGGCGTGTTTATCAAAGCAACGTGCAGGGGTCGTATATCTTTCCGATATCGGCCACTTTGGTTACTTACCTCAGTATCGAAGGTTCCTTGGATTCGGAGGAGCTTTGGTTTGTCACGGGACAAACTTGTATCACTAGGGAGTGAAACATTGAAAATGCGGAATGGTGGTCTGTGGATTGGAATAATAGCTTAAGACAAGAGTTCAAGTTCATTACATGAGGCACCTGCCTATGTATTGAGGACCGACATAGCAACCAACGACTATCCTTACACGTCAATGATAGTTGCGGTGCCATCTGGAATAGACTGTTCTTTCAATGGGGATGTTGAACCAGTACATACCTACTTGCCTTTTGGCAAATCATCTGAAGAAGCTTGGAAATATTCAGAGGTGCCCTCAGATCCTGTGATACCGTGGTGCTACTAATGAAGGGTACATGTAGACTAGTACCTAAACTACCTCCTGTAGCGGTATCGCGGGTGAGGCCTGGAAGCTTGGGCATCGATCCCATGTGTGCAACACAAACAACTTGGTCCCCTATTGGGCCCAGTTCCATCAGTGCACAGCATTAGCCAATCAGGTACCGCGGGGCAATTTATCATTTATCTGAACGCTCAACCACAACGCAACAGCTGATGCGGGGCAGAAAACAATTCGACGTGCTGTGTGTGACTCGACTGGAAACCCTCCCTTCCTTAACACCGCTCACCTTCAAATAAACTGTGCTTGTGGTTCCTTGCACCGACTTCCCCCATCCGCAACATCCTCGAAAGATCCGACTTCAGTCCGTAGTCTGCGACCTGTATCTCACCATGACGGACGCTCAACCTGCCAAGGGCGCCCAGAAGGGAGGCAAGCAGATTCCAGTAGTCGGGGGAAAGAAGGATGATTCCAAGGACATTATCGGTATCACCGTCTCCAAGGACACCCACTTCAGCCAGTGGTATCAGGAGCTGGTTCTGAAGGGCGAGATGGTTGAATATTACGAGGTAGGCAGCATTGAAGAACTGCAGCGCTGTATGTTATGCGCCGAGACTGACTACGAACGTTCTGCCAGATCTCGGGTTTCTACATTCTACGACGTGAGACGCCTCGGCACGCCCGAACCTCTACGTGTGCGCCGTGCTGACTTGACTGACTGCGCAGCTGCTGCCATGTTTACCTGGAACTGTATCCGCAAATGGTTCCAGGAAAGAATTGAAGCCATGGGCGTCGAGGAGACAAGTTTCCCCATGTTCTTGTCAACCAAGTCTCTGGAAAAAGTAAGAATTGGATAACCGAATGGACTTGAATGGCATACAGCAGCAAGTTTACTAACCTTTTCTTAGGAGAAGTATGCGACCCGACGTCCCCTGCAAACCAACCCCTTTATACTCCCCATTCGAATCTGGCCCGCCCCCAGCGTTATGCAATAGAGGTGATATACGTGATCAGCAATGCTAATCGGTGTATCAGGGACCACGTCGAAGTAAGGCGCTGCAGGAACTCACGCAGCCAAGGGCTTATCTAACTCGGAGATATAGGGATTCGCACCTGAGCTGGCTTGGGTAACGAAAGCGTAAGTTCGAGCCTCAAAATTACCGACAATCAGGTGCTAACACACGGTGCTTCAGTGGTGATAAAGATCTAGAGGTGAAGACAGTCCATGGGTTTCTTTTGTATTTCTTCAGCTGATCAGTCCAAGCAACCCGTTGCCGTGCGTCCGACATCCGGTAAGTCTCCCTACCCTATGCAACAGACCTGAGAGCAATGGGTGCTAATTGCTTTACGAAGAGGCTGTCATGTACCCGTACTACGCCAAGTGGATTAGATCGCACCGAGACCTACCTTTGTAAGACCCCGAACATATGAAATAGGATTGCCCATATTTGACAAGCCTTTATCCCAAGAAAATGTGCTAACCAGGAACTACAGCCGCTTGAACCAGTGGAACAGTGTCGTGCGATGGGAAGCAAAACAGACAACTCCTTTCCTGCGATCGCGAGAGTTCTTGTGGCAGGAAGGCCATACGTCAGTCACACTTTTCCCACTCTCCTGTTTACGCCCGAGTTGACATACCCTAGCGCTCATCTGACGGAGGAATCTTCTGCCAAGGAGGTCATTGAGATCCTTGAGCTCTACGCCGGTATTTACGAGGTATGTGACGCGCAGTATACACTGTAGAAGAGATGTAACTGACGTCGTGAATTCAAGCAACTCCTTGCCGTTCCTGTAGTACGTGGAAAGTATGCGGCACGACCTCAACGTTAAAACACCACCCACCGATATATCGCTTATACCCTCACAGGAAGACGGAGAACGAAAAGTTTGCTGGTGGCCACTGGACAACAACGGTGTAAGCGATCACCTGTACAAGTCATGCGCGAGAGATACAGAAATGCTGACACACCCATAGCGAGGGCTACATCCCCACAAACGGCCGTGGTATCCAGGGTGGAACATCCCAGTAAGTATTTCAAACGAGCACGTATACCCAGCTGGCTGTTGGCTAACTGTCCCTCATAGCTGCCTTGGACAGAACTTCAGCAAGATGGTAAAGCCGCCCGTTGCTTTGATCTGAGGCTGGTCTTTAACATGTCTTAGTTCGATATCACTGTCGAGGACCCCAACAAGAAGGGAGAGAAGCTCTACGTGTGGCAGAACTCCTGGTAGGAATCACGGCTGGCTCTCTTTCTTTGCAGCAGTGCTAACTGGCCGGATAGGGGTCTGTCAACTCGTGTCATTGGTGTCATGTGCATGCTGCACGGTGACGACAAGGGCCTCGTCATGCCTCCCCGAGTGGCCAGACTCCAGACCATCATCATCGCCGTTGGTGTGACCAACAAGATGAGTGCCGAAGACAAGGCTGCGCATAGCCAGAAGGTCGAGGAGCTATACGAGACTCTCACGAAGGCTGGTGTCCGGGCCGATGTCGACGCGCGCGAGGGATACACCCCTGGATTCAAGTTTGCCGAATGGGAGCTCAAGTAAGTGAATTACCAGTCCATCATCATCAAATGGCAAATAATGACCTTTTGCAGGGGTGTCCCTCTACGTATCGAGTTTGGTCCCAAAGACGCGGCCAACAACGTGGTTTCGTACGCTCGCCGCGACACCGGAGAGAAGGGCACGATCCCGATTGCAGACCTCGCGACTAAGGTTCCCGAGCTGCTCGAGACCATCCAGAAGGCTCTCTACGACAAGGCCGAAGAGTCTTTCCGGACCCACAGACTGGTCTTGACTGACTGGTCCAAGGTCGTCCCTGCTCTAGACGAGAAGAACGTCGTTCTTATCCCCTTCTGCGAGGCGCCTGCCTGCGAGGAGAGAATCAAGGAGATGACCAAGAGCGAGGAGCCTAAGGAGGGTGCTCCCCACGAGAAGCAGCCCTCGATGGGAATGAAGAGCTTGTGCATTCCCTTTGAGCAGGTAAGTCGAAGCAGATATATCCACCTGACCTGGCTTTTATTTCTGTCCTTACTGATGTGTCAACTCTACACTATAGCCTGAGGGCCTCACCCCCGAGACCAAGTGCTTGAACCCCGAGTGCTCGGCATTGGCCAAGTCTTGGACCATGTTCGGCCGCAGCTACTAAACACAAGAGCCGGCGCCATAGCTTTGTCATCATCAAGCTATCAGCATAACATTCCGTGCTTGTGAAATTGGCGGTACAAGGCACACAAACCGCCTTCTTCCTCTGCAGGACACAAACAGTGGCACACAAAAAACCCGAAACAAAAGCAAGGTTCGATTGATGAGATTATGATAACAGCTCATGGCTTGTGCGGTGAAGGTGATGTGCTGGTAATCCTTTGCGATGTTTCTGTGCCTTCTTCACGTATAAATGAGCTCTGCTGCTTCTAGATAGACCTGCATCAAGGTTACGTTGTTGTAACTTGTAGGTAGATGAGAGAGAAGGACAAACAAGTCCCAGTTAGTTTGATGAATACAAGGTTTTCGACAAACTTTCTGATATCTGCGATTGTTGATACGACTGCTGAATATTTTATTGTAAATACCTTTCGAGTTTTTCCAACTTTGTGTCCGGATAGCCTGGTTATCTGTCAAATAATTATCTACTCTTCTACCTCTGCAGTTCTTTTGATCTATATGCAACTCGACAAGGTAGACATGCTTTTTTACCAAGGTTAACACAATAACGCAAGAAACTTGAAAAGAGGCGCATGGAATACATCAACGACTCTTATGAGGAACTCATGAGACCAAACCGATATAATAGAACATTGGATTAACGTAACAGCCTTTCATTTTCTCTGATCTTCTTCATCTTTCTTTGCTCATGAATCTCGGATTGCTCACATACATACATACATGCATACATACATAACAATATCTACTTACATCTCCAGATCGGCATAAGAAAAATCTCATTTCTCTCTTCGATTTGCCTTCTCCTGGGATGTATTTGTGTATTGTGTATTTTTGTGTCGTTAATGGTTTACTTTGGCCCCGATCAGCTGCTTGGGCAGGAAAGCCCAGACCGTGCCAATGACGGAGATGGTGAGGGACAGGAGCATGACGGTCCAGCAGAGGATGCGCTCGCCGGGGGCGATCTCACGGCCGAATAGCTTCAGGTAGAAAGCAAGTGGGAGACTATAAATAAAAGAAGGGCGGAGTTGGGTCAACGAGTCAGTTTTTGGATACTTCAAAAGAAAAAAAAAACTCCTCTTTCTCCCCATCACTGTTTTTTGATGAGAGAACCAAGGGCAAAAGAAAAAGAGTGGCGATCGAACTTACGTGACGCAGATGGTGAAGCACAACGCGCTGCCCATGAAAGCCATGATGGAATCGAAGCCCGGGAAGAGGATGGCGATGATCAAGAAGATGAAGAGAGTCACGATCCTCAACGAGGCCTTGAGAAAGCCCCTGGTCGTGCTGGAGAGGCCGACGAGGGCGGACTCCTCCGAGACGACCTGTTGCCGAAGGCCAAAGAGAACCTCGAGGGTGGTGATGATGGGCTGGGCGTTGAGAGGCACCTTCGTCAGCGGGATGATGGCGATGAAGATGACCAGGAGCACATTGAGGACATCCGGATAACCGGTCGTTTCCAGTATGTTGGCCGTGATCTCGTCGCGCACGCCGTCGCCGAACATGAGCAGTCCGACTATTGCCACGGAAGCGTCTACGAGAAGCTGTCGGGGGCATATGTCAGTATCACGAGCTGCACGAAGACGAGAGCCATGCCGTATCTGGCTTTCCACATACAGTGAACGAGAAGGTATACGTGACCGCCTGCGAAACTATTATTAGCCATTGCAGAATGTAGAGTGGATAGAATCGGTACTGACTTTCTTGTATTTGTGGGGATGGCGCATATCTCGATAGATCTGTAGAGTTTATGTCAGTTTCTTATACTGGAGTATGTCCACAGAGGCCTGCCTCGTCGCTTACATTAGGGAAGACGCTGTGTCCGCCCCATGGCGACATCAGCAACCCGAAGGACAAGGGTAGCGTCAGCCAATTGGCCGGAAATAAGTAAGTTGCCGCCGGCTCGATTAACGAGCCAGGGGTCGTCTGTTTGATCAGGCCGTCGAGGATGACGATAAGGCCGACTAGGTGCCCACAGTCAGCTCAACCGTCGTTCTCTAACTTTGGTTCACATGCTGGGTGGATAATGATTACTTACTGCCCAGACAGCAAAAGATGCCGACGAAGCTGGTGACGCTGAGAAACGAGAGAGGCACGAACTGCAGGGGTATCAAGACGAGGGTGCAGACAACTTTGAACTGGCTCAGGGTCAGCGTGCCGGGGAACAAGGCGACCAGACTATCGGCGAAGAGCACGATGAGCGCCACACAGGCAGCCAGCAGCTCTAACGTAAAGAGCACGGCCGTGGCGATGCGCGCCTTTCTCCCAAACGAGATGAAGGCAATGTCGGAGAAGGTGATGATTGTGGAGTCGAGGTCCATGCACTTGGCGAGTAGCCTTGCCGTCCAACTCGTCACGGCACCACAGAGAGCAAGAGAGATGATGCCCAAAACCCAACCGGCGTACTTCAGCCCCATGGGTAAGCTGAGGATGCCAATCCCGATAAGAACACTGTATAGTGAGTTGTCAGCGACTCTGTAGACTTCTGCATCGGTGCGAACGGTCCTCCCTCTCTTACTTGGTTGAGTTAACGATCGTCTGGGGCAATGTCGACTGGCCCGAGACAACCAAGACGATCTTCCCGTCCTGCTCGACCTCCTTCACAATGATAGGGGGCCGCTCGTCGTCTGGCACGTTGGCCCCTGATTCCTGCTGCTGTCGCCATAGCTCTGCGGCTTCCCGCATGGAAGCATGGCTCACCTCGGACTCGACTGTCCCTATTGTACCGTAGCTCCGAACCGAACCGTAGGCATCGAGGATCGAGGGCGCAGCGAGCAGAGGGGGGTTGGAAAATAAAGAGGTGCTGCGTATAGAACCAGATGGCGATCCCACTCGGTGCAGATGACCACTCCCATGACGCTTCCTGTCACCTAACCGCTCGTCCCCAGGTGTCAATGTTGAATTACTGTAGGGAGTTGCGTCTTCTTGGTCGTCATCCACGAGGGCATCGTCCGAGGCCGAGGGGTCGACATCGGTGGTATGCACGGGTTCCTGGCCGGGGGCAAATACGAAGGCTGGTCGCTGTGGGATAATCTCGGGAAACGCGGCGGCTCGCTGAAAGCTTCGATTGAACGACCTGATACTGTTGACGCCTCCAATGTCCGTGAGGGCAGCCAGAGTGTTCGTCACCGAAGACCTGAGCGCAACTCCACGTCAGCTATGATTTTGTCCGCACTCAAAACTGGGCTTTGTCCAGATAGCTAAGTAAATAATAATAACCTTCTTCGTCTCTGTCTGGGAAAGTCCTCAGAGTGTTCTCGAGCCTCGCGGTCGCCGAGGAGGGCATCGTCTTCGAAGAATACGCTCCGGTTACCTGTGGACGAGATACTGCCACTGCGACTACCTCGCGCGTATTCAGCCAAGGTCGTGGGCTGTCTCGCACTCATGATGATGCTCACGCTCCCTCTGTGTAGGTACTGCTGTAGACGTCTTCTGATCAGGTACTCAGAGAACAGGGAATGCAAGAAGAAGAAAATTAAGGGTATCAAGATGGTCGAAGAGGCTGATCCGGCACAGAGGACTAAAGAAAGGTCGAAAACTCCGAATGAAAATTGTCGGCCTGAGAAGGCCTGGTCGAGGAATTCTGCCTCCCGAACAGTTGGTGGGGCACACGATCGGCTGATCCTGGCGACCAAGCCAAGAAATCTGAAAGCGCAAGCAACACAAGCGTGATTCTTTCACAACCTAAAAGAGCAACGGTCAACTCGACGGGAGGTGGCCAAACCTGCAACGGTATGATGTAGATGAATTCAGAATCGATTCATTTGCGATTGAGCAGTACAGGTTACAGAATATTAGACGAAGAGTCTCCTCTCTCCCTCTCCGAATTGTTTTGTTTCTTTAGTAGGCTGCTCCTAAACAAGCCGCCTTATTCTTCTTGTTCTTCTTCTTTCGGACTATTTTTCCTTTCTGAGAACATTACTTTCTTTGTGACAAAAGTCAAGTAAACATTTCTTCATCTTACTTGCCTCAGTCGGAGAATGGTGGTGTAGCAGAATGTGCTACACGGCAATGCAGATACCCCCGATGTCGTCAACATCTGCTCTTGGGGTGTCCTTCTCTCATCTTCTTCTGGTAATCACGTGTGCACTTGTGCAAGGCATGCGCGTATGCATGTAGAAATGTCCATTGGCGGTCGAGGCAAAAGGTGAAGGGGAATAACGAAGTGAAGGATGAGTGGTGATGCCAGTGGATGGCAACGGAGCTGATAAGGGGACGAAGCTTGGTTAGTGCCCGTCTTGGCAGATAAGGAGTTACTTGGAACGCACTGGGTTTTGCTGAGAGGATGAGGGGTCGGCCCATGTACTCCCTCATCAAAGGTCGGCAGCTACTATGGTTGCATTAGACCACCCCGCCAAATGTGACCAGCCTCGACCAATGACTGGGCAATGAACTCTGTCAACTTGTCCAACCCCGGTCCCTCTGATGCAATCAAGCAGCTTTCAAGCCTCCCAACCATTTTTTTCTCTGTCCTCTTCAAATTGGTCTCAGCCGTTTCAGACCAACCTGATTCGAAGGCTGGCCCGGTTATATTGTGCCGACCGTGTTGCTACACCCAACCATGCCTCTTGGCAACTCCCGCCTTCCGTTTTTGACTCGTTTAACAGTCTGCATCTGCAAAGATGTTGCTTTGTAGAAAATTTTCTGTCCTCGTTCTATGTTCTATTGTTCTGTTAGTCTCCCTAAGAGGCCGAGTCTAATGCCGGGTATGGTGTGGATAAAAGATTGTAGCGTGTCGATGATCCCATCTACAACTTATCCGGGGACCACTGAAACCGGAGCCTCTAGGCCAAGTTATCTGGAGCCCTGATTGGTTCATCCTGACCGGTCCTACGGTCTAGGTTACCACTGTCTACGGTCTGTTTTACCTCCGGCCGCTCCGACCGCGCTTGCGCTTAGCAATGTTTGAAGTCCGGCGGTTGCTTGTTCAGAAATGCTTCGGTCCCCGCCTTGAAGTCAGCGAGAGAGAAGGTCGTGTAGTACAGCAGCTTCTCGGTGGCCATTCCGGCATCTAGATGGTTGTTCTCGGCTGAACGAATCCAAATCGGTAAGCCACTGTTGATTGAAAGGGGGGTTCCAGGCATGCGTCCACCACGCTAGCGACCTACCACTGAGCACCGCTTGTTTGGCCATGCGAATGACAGGCTGTGAGTAGCTAGCGATCCGGGCAGCCAGGCTCTTCGCCTCAAGCACGACGTCTTGCTCCGAGCTGAAGGCTCTGTTGACGAGTCCGCGCTGTGCAAGCTCTTGCCCGCTTATGGTCTGGCGTGAGAGGATGAGTTCCATGGCCTGTCAGAGCGACCATGTTAGCTGGCTGATGGTTACAGGTCTCTACCGGCCCAGCACTGCGACACACTTGCCTTAAATTTGCCCAGAGCCCGGGCAAGTCTTTGGGTACCGCCGGCGCCGGGAATCGTCCCGATGCTAACTTCAGGCAGGCCAAACATGGCATCTTCGGTCGAGTAGATCATATCGCACTGTGACTCGACTCTTAGATGCTTACTCATCGATGAAGCCGGTAGGCTCCCTCATGGGACTTACAGACAAGGCGACCTCAAACCCGCCTCCAAGCTATATGATAGCGTCAGCAGAAGTTTCAGCACATGCTTGCGTTCCCACGGGATTACATATTCCCAAGAGTGGGCAGAGACTGACAGCTAAGCCCTCAACAGCTGCAATAACCGGCTTCGAGAAGCGCTCGAATGCCCCATTCAGGTCGGAAAGGAACTGGCGCCGGTGTGCTTCTCCGGCCGTCAACCGGGTCAATTCACCAATGTCGACTCCAGCTTTGCCAATGTCTCAGTCAGCGTGCTTACGAGGCGATAGCTTCGACCATGTGTAGTAGACACGGAGGAGGACGGCTCACCGCAGAATGCCCCTTTCTTTGTCCCAGCAAGAACAACTGCTCTTACAGTGTCTTCCTTATCGAGTTGGTCCAGCACAGTAACCAAGCGATCTATCATGGCCTGCGTAAGGGCATTCCGTTTTGCTGGCCGGTTGAGCTGCACAACGGCAACCGCATCAGAGACGTCTATCCCGACCCTCACATCGTCACTGTTTTCGAGGGCTGTGTTCCCCTCATTGGTCGATAATCGTAGGTGCTCTAGTCCCTCAACATCTGGAAGGGATGCTGTGGAAAGTACCCCGTTTATGACTCCTGGCGTGGGTTGCATATTGAAAAACCTGGACGGCAACAACGATTCTCGCAGACAATGAGCTGGGACCGGTGAGGCGTCGAGCCGGAAGGGAGGCTGCAACCGTTGGACGGAGCCCAGTATCTGAGCTCGACGAGTCCAGTGCCTTGAAAACGACTAACGATCCGAGTCCGCGTCTTTCGGCCGAGAAGGATCTCACATGTACGTGCTTAGGGCAGTCAGGGAACGTTCAACGTGGTCGTATTTGAGTTTCGATTCCAGCTAATGACAGATGGAGATATGGCGCATACTCGGGTAAGTATAGATGGAAGTCAGCGTTAGCCTGCGGGTGTAAGCATCAAGGGAGAAGCAGCGTGGCATTGGCTCGTATCGAATTCTCGGGGTCTCCTGATACCTGCCTACTCATCGCTATCGAGGCCGAAAAGGGATGATCGGAACCACAGGCGGCTCAGAACCCAGAACCCGGCTGTGGATAATCGAGTGTTTCAGCTCCTGGGTTCTTTCTACGTTGTGATGATTGTGAATAGGTACCTAGAGAGGAAGCACAGTCTGTGTAGAGGCTGCCCAGGATCTCTCTACGGAACATCACGTGGCATCTGGCATGGCCATGGCCCATACTGCCAGGTTACCAACCTACCTTGTACCACCACATACCCCGGCGGGTTCGAATAAGCACGCTCACATGACGCAGGGGAAGGAGGCTGGCCAAGCAAGAAAACCGAGCCTTCTCGACTGGGCTACCTGCCCAAGTAGTAAGTGCCCAGAATCTTAGGTTTGCGTCTAGAGAGGTGTTCCTGGCCGACTGGACTTGGACGGGCGTTTTGACGGCAGCGACAACCCACCCTCCGAATACCAGATCCCTGCTGCTGTATGACATTCATCGCATGGCGCCGCATTGGCGCGATGTTTTCTGACGCGGGACCGAAGGAAACATCCGAGGATGAAAACGGTCACGTCTATGAAGACCCAGGCACTAGCCTCATCTCACCTCCCTTGAAGTTTGAACATGAGGGTATGTGATCATTCTTGTTATCCGCAAAGGGAAACTATACTATTTAGCACTGGGGCTAGACTAGTGCTTATAGCTTGGTCCCTTAATAACGGCTAACGTAGGAGGTGGGTGATCAGCCAAGGGTCAAGGCAGAGAAGACGTGATATAAGTGCGAGAAGTGAAAAAAGTTACACGGTACACCCATACACGCAACACGCATACGTACGGTATAGATAGTACAGCGGTATATTGAGATTGAACCAGACGGGAGTCACCAGACAGGCTAAGAAATCTGGGCACATCCGCAAGGGAGCTTCTTGGTTGAGTACTTAAGTAGGACCTAGCGTCCGTAGGCAGGTATGACTATGATTCAAGATGACTTGCCTCAGCCTGTCCGCCAAGAAAACACGCTCCCTACAGTAAGATAGCATACTAACCTACTCCATAGTCATGTGTAAACATGTAGGTTAGGTAGCCTATGTTAGGACGAAATCAAGGGTTAGATAGTAAGTAACCTAAGGCTTATAGGAAAAAAACGAGTGGTGGCAAGTTTAAGTAAATAAGGGAGGGTAGCGAGTTAAGGTGAAAGAAAAACAACTTAACTTTACGTGAGACGTTTGCTTGCTGACCACAAAACAAGGGAGGGTAGGGTGTCTTGTCTTGTCTTGTCTCGCAGACCTATATATACTATATATAAGCTTCCGTGCACATACATTTAGAGTCGTACCTCTCAAGGTACTTACTTAAAGTTAGCCAGGTACTAGTTAAGAATATAGGCGTACGTTAAGTTAGACATACATACATGGGCATGGATAGATGGATGGATGGATGTATTTCTCTATGGTTAGGTAAGTACACATACATGTATGTATGAAACTCCTCTACTATCACAATAATACCCTACCCTGCCTACCATCCCTCCAGTCTCACTTTCTTTCTTACCACCGTAGCCGAAACACTTGATTTCCAAGGAGGAGAACTTACAGCTGTAGTACAGGGAACAAACATACCTAAGGTTAGCAAGTCTCTCCCCTCCCTGTGATTTTTGTATAAAAAGGTATATATATACAGTTTAGTTTTAGTGTCTATCTTAATTTCTTTCCCCGGTAAAGATATCCCTGTGATTTGTTTTCTTTGCCTGGCTTTAACTTAAGGTTAGGTTTTTTGTATATTCGACTTTTCTTGTCTTGAAAAAAAAAAGCGCCTAATCATTTATAATCACGCAATAAGCATCATACTATGTCCAGATCGTGTATTCTATAGGTAGGTTAAACGCATCGTAAAAGTAATAAGTATCGATCTCAGTATCTCCCCTCTCACCATACTAGCTAAGGTACCTAACCTATCTACTCACCACGGCCTTAAAGAATTACTCGGAAAAGTCCAGGCCGATCCTATCCGGCTGTTTGACGGCGTATCCGAGATAAAAACTTAACTTAACCTTACTTGTACGGTTTCGCCCTACTCTTCTTCCTCTCCGTGCCCGCTAGTCACGAGACGGTTTTAGTAAAAAGAAGTCGTCCGATGGTCTTGGCGGTGACGATAGTCTGTATGATATAAGCTTAAGGTAACCTGGTACCTAGTGCAGAATTAGGAGTTAATCGGAACAAAGATTTGAATTTTGCGGAGGGTTCTCCGAATGGATCGCTCAGCGGCTCAGGCACGAGGCGTTCATGTAAGCACACGCATCGATGTCTTCCAAGGTGTCTACTCATAAATTAGCGGCCCTGCGAAAGCCAAGGGTGCTGGATAAACGGCACACTGGGGAGGTATTTCCCTAGGCTCCATGCCAAAAGGCTCGCAACTACTAAATCAACGGGAAACGCCGTGTTTCCTATGTGACCACCTGGACCGCTAACTGTGCGCTGGTCACGACACTCTACTGTAGAGTCGTCGAGATAAAGTGGTTTGCCTAGGCAGGTTACTGTCAAGGATCGATTCCCACGCTATAGCACTTAGTAAGACCTCAGTAAGATACCCGTGTGGAGATAGCTGCTTGGCCGCTGGGGCCGTTCATGAGCCGTCTTGCGCCAGTATGTATCCCCTTTTCCTAGGAAAGATGCTGCAGTACAGTAGTACTTACCAACTATGGCAGCAGCGAGGGAGTTGTGTATTTGGAACTTAGCTCACTTAGCCCTCGGTTCGTAGGAACCGCAGGACTCCCCATGCCCAAGAGCATTCAGCGTTTCAAGACATGCTAGTTATGGTCTCCACAGACAATGCGGCGTCTAAAACGACCCAGGTTAGCTGAGGTAACGGCAGTGCCCCGACAACAAGAAAGCTGCGAGGTCCTTGATTAGACCTGAAATCTAAATACTATTTTAACGAGGCTCCTGCTATACCAGGCAACTCGGAGTGGACAGCACCGAATGTATCGAGGATAAGGGAAAAGTATCTTCGGACTAAGCGTCATGTCAGCAAGGCACTGGCGCCGACATGGTAAGGGCCGTTAGAAAAACCTGACTTCCTTGCAATGACAAGATATGAGCAAGGATTGCCCTTGTCACTCCATGTCTGGGGGTGGACGAGGTAACGGTATGACGGCTCTGACATGTGCTTGGATAGCACAGCCCGGCGAAGAGAAGGCTGCTCCGTAGGAGACTAAGACGGAAACCGTGAGAAGTTTAAAAAGGCGATGGCCCGAGTGATGTTGGACGGGGACATTGCGATGCTGTGAGACAAGTCTTCTGGATACTCCTTGGGACCATGTCTTTCCACTCTATCGATCACCTCTCCGTGGAGGAGCAAAAACTCTTCAACCAATTTGGAAGAGGCCCCCGTGTCAAGATACCCTTTGGGCTCATACATGAGGCCTTTGAGCATATCGTTGACCAGCATCCTGACGCAACAGCTGCTCGACATTTCGATGGGACGACGATCACGTACCGCGAACTGGACAGGCGTGCCAATATATGGGCTAACCAACTCATAGAACGTGGCCTCCGCCCAGGAAGCCGAGTATGTCTCGTCGTATCCCGGTCGATCGAATTACTTGTGGGAATACTGGCGGTTCTTAAAGGCGGCGGGCAGTATGTGCCGCTGGATGGAGGAATAGCCACGGATGCCACACTGGAACACATCTTCCACGACTCTGGGGCCCAGATGATACTGTGTCTGAGCAAATTCCGTGCAAAGGTTGCGCCTCATGCTCAGAGGACGAAAGCCGAGGTGTGGGAACTCGACAGCCCGGACCAAAAGACCATTTCAGGCAACGACGCGCGGCCAAAAACCGCCATAGACTCTAGCTTCGGGTCATATATGATATATACTTCGGGGACGACCGGGAAGCCCAAGGGGGTTGATGTAAGGCACAGAAATGTCACAAACAACCTGCTAGTGGAGCCGGCGAGCTTAAAGGTCACCGTTGGCAAGAACGTTGCGCAGTTTCTTAATGTCTCCTTCGACATGGGTATGTAGCCCCTTACTCGATAAGGACGAGGATAGACTTGAGCCCCTACTGATGGCGGTGCAGCACAATGGGAGATCCTTGCAACCCTGATGAACGGCGGCATGTTGCACATTCGCAACGGCGTTTGGGCTGACGTCCTCAAGCGCGTCGATACCGTCATCGCAACACCGACAGTCCTCGGAAAGTTTGCCCAAGCAGATTTCCCGAATATAAAGACTGTTGTGGTGGGTGGCGAGCCGTGTCCACTACCTTTGGCCGAGGAGTGGTCTCCACACGTCCAGTTTTGGAACATCTGCGGTCCAACGGAGATAACCATTCTGAATACAGCCCATCTACACAAGCCGGGAGAGTTGCTGACAATCGGGAAGCCACTTCCAAACACCACTGTCTATATCCTCGACGACGACGAACGACCAGTAGGCATCGGCCAACCTGGTACTATGTGGGCTGGAGGAGCTTGCGTCTCAGCAGGATATGTTAACCTTCCAAGTCTGACAGCCACAAGATTCAAGCCAGATAAATTCACCCGAGATGGGTAGGTTTTCCAGAGCGGAGCTGTCACGTTGCGTATAACTTTGTTAACGTGGAGGTATGCAGGACGATGATGTTCAACACCGGCGACCTTGGACGGTGGACAGAAAACGGGGAGCTGATCCCCCTCGGTCGTAAAGATGATCAGGTTAAGATTAAGGTATCGTAAACCACAACACACTGATCATATGGAATAAGCATCTGACACAAGGACGGCAGGGATTCCGCGTTGAGCTTGACGGTGTCTCAGCTGCCATCGAAAGCACACCAGGGGTGACCAAGGCCTGTGCCTTGGTTGTGGACGATCTCCTCTGGGGTTTCTACTCGGGTCGAGGTCCGCTCAACGAGGAAAACCTGGGCAGGAGTGTTGGCAATAAATTGCCATACTATGCTGTTCCCACACGATGGCTGTATATCGCGTCGATCCCTCTCACAGTCAACGGGAAGTTTGACAGAGCCAAGCTCAGGGACATGGCCGCTACGAAGAGCGACGGGCAAGCCAAGAGTATTCAAGGCTTGGAAGACAAACCAGGCGTCTCTTCTACGACTTTGGTAGAAAGGAGCGAATCAGCCTCGTGGACAGACGCTTCGGATCCCGAGAAAGGAGAGAAATATGAAATATCGCAAGCCGACTTAGAATCGGAAGACGCTGCAGAGGAGAAGATATACGAGCTTCCAGCCAAGAATGGATTTCACGGCCAAAGGTGGCTACGGCATCGGATCTTTTCCTTGTACCGGAGATTCTTTTCCCTCATTTTCCTCTCGAACGTCCTCGCATTCGCCCTGGTCTGGTGGAAATCGTGGCGCAGTGGCACATTGCCTCTTTCCCAACTTCCCACAGCGATAGCCGTGAACCTGCTGGTCGCGGTGGCCATGCGTCAAGATCATGTCATCAACTTCGTCTTTTGGCTGGCAACCCGTGTGCCGACGTGGATGCCGCTCGCTATCAGACGCCACTGCGCTCGTGTGTACCACATTGGAGGTATACATTCAGGGGCGGCCGTGTCAGCCGTTTTATGGTGGCTTGTCTTCACCATTGGAGCGACGTTCAACTTTGCAACGAACAACCAGGAGGTCCGTATCGATGCGGGAACGGTCGTACTCAGCTACTGTAAGTCTTTCACACCTTTGCACACACACACCATGCTTTTGGAAATGTCCCCCAACCTCAGTAGAAGCTGCTAACATCTACGGCGCAGTGGTCCTCGTGCTTTTGCTAGCAATCGTGGTCATGGCCCACCCAGATATCCGCGCCAAGTCGCACGACCAATTTGAATGGACACACCGTTTCGCCGGGTGGACGGCCACAGCTCTTGTCTGGGCGCACGTAGTCGTAGCCACCAACTCTCTGAAGCTGAAAACGTCGTCGCTGGCGGATGCTCTAGCCCGCGCCCCGGCCATATATCTCTTGGCTCTCATCACACTCAGCATCGCACTGCCATGGCTGAGGCTCCGTCGAGTGGCGGTACGACCAGAGCCACTGTCCAAGCATGCCATCAGACTCCACTTCGACTTCGATACGCCCATCGCGGGTAAAGCAGTTCGGATATCTGATAACCCACTGCGAGAGTGGCATGCATTCGCTACTATTGACAAGCCGGGGGAAAGGGGCTTTTCGATTGTAGTGTCGAACGCAGGCGACTGGACTCGCAAAACGATAGATGGACAACCGCAGAGAATCTGGACTCGTGGAGTGCTCGCCTCAGGTGTGCTGACTATCGCACCGCTGTTCAAGAAAGTTGTTCTCGTGGCTACAGGGTCTGGTATTGGACCGTGCTTGCCGGTTATCCTCGAGGGCAGAGTGCCCGCACGCATCCTTTGGTCGACACCTCATCCTCGGGAGACATTCGGCGAGGAGATCCTCAATGATGTGTTGCGAGCAGACCCCAGAGCAGTGGTATGGAACACCCGGACCCAAGGCAAGCCTGATCTGAGTGCGCTTGCATATCAGATGCTGAGAGAAAGCGATGCCGAAGCTGTGTGCATCATCGCGAACAAGAAAGTCACGCAGCAGGTCGTCTACCGCCTTGAGGCACGCGGTATACCCGCATTTGGAGCAATTTTTGATTCATAGGACGGACAATGTCCGTCTTATACAGTCGGTGATGTGACCAATAGGGGGGGCAGGTTCGGGTTCTGAGTGTGTTGCCATCATGTAGACTAGGGAAAAGGAGTGAAGAAAAGGTTGTCTACAACATGCCCAGGCTAGCACTGATTCCTTCGTTACTTCTTGTACCTTCGACATCCTAAGAAACCGGGATTATCAACCGAGAAGGGTAGCAGTTACCAGTACCACTGGTAGCCGTTTCCTTTGAGAATTTAGAGCGTGTACCTTATCATCCTCCAGGACCAAAATGTGAAACCGCAACCAGTGCGTCCTGAATGGACACTGAGGCAGATTCAACGCCCCAAAAGCTTCAAGAATAAGATGTATTGGAAGATGTAACCTTAGGAGCTTATTAATCCAGACGGGGAGGCGTCATAAGTAGGGCAGCAAGGAACAACAGTGGCAAGGCAAGGCACAAGTCCCCCTTGGATCTCTTGGATGAATCTCCAAAGAGGCAAGCTTGAAGAAGCATTCAACGTCAGCCTTGAAATGAGTACTGAGGGTAGTGATTGAGCCCGATCTGACTCCACTTCCATTCAAGCCAACCATTATCTACACCTGAGGTACCTGCGCAGGTACAAATCTAGACAGTACGGGTAAAGACAAGGTAAAGCGGGGAGGGGAGATACATGTATGTAACTGGCTCAGTGCCACTTACCAGGGCTCCTACTGTGTCCTGACATAATACTTTGAAGTAACCTTGGTGGCGCAAACGCGGTCTACGATCCAATCACAGTTTGCTTGCGTACGAGGTCGTCTGCCTAGTACCGCAGTGACGGACTAACCTACATTTGAGGTCACAGATTCATAGCCTTCTACAGCTGTATCTGTCAGCATAACACATTCCTCAGCGCTTGTACTGCTGTATAACAGCACTGCTGGGTCATTCTTCCCACTGAACCGAGATCTGGGCCATCTGGCATCAGTGAATAGCGTGCGTTGGTGGAAGACATTGGAAGGTGGCGGTACTACTTGGTCAACATACCTTAGCAAGTGGGTCGTTTGTGGTCCGAGCTTCCAGGCCTCTCGTCATCAACAGCTAAATTGCAGGTAGTACCCGTAACTACAACAGAGGGAAGAGGGACCTGTCAATACGGGACTAAACCTTAACCTTCTCAACCTCTCCTTCCTCCCATCACGGTTTCACCCAGGAAACATCTTCGCTCTGTTTAGACGTTCTCTCACTGGTTGAGGTAGAAAATACCCTGCACCCGCACGTTTTGCATCTTGTTTCCGACTCTTCCTTGATATCATCCGCCACATTTCCCACCTTTCCCAGTCCGAACAGCCCACTCTGCGACAGACACCATGGCCTCCGAGCCTGAGCACAAGAAGAAGGTCAACTTGGCGTACGTGGAAACTTCTTGACAGAAACTACGACACTATTACTGGGCTGAGCTGACATGGATGATAGTGATGTCTCTGGCGCCGAGCCGAAAGAAGTATGTGCTTCCCTCTTCCCTCCTCTCGCCAACGCAAACGTCAGTTCTAATCAGGCGATGGCAGGAAAATGATACCTCTACCGCTATTCTAAAGAAGAAGAAGAAGCCCAATCAGTTGATGTAGGTCACTTGTCTGCTCGAGGCCGATGTCTCCTCTCCTTCCGTTCTAACGTGTCCCTGCAGGGTTACCGATGCCATTAACGATGACAACTCCATCATTGCGCTATCGAACAACACCATGGAACAGCTCCAGCTATTCCGCGGCGACACAGTCCTCGTCCGCGGCAAGAAGAGAAAAGATACCGTTCTTATCGTTCTAGCCGATGATGATCTCGATGACGGCAGCGCCAGAATCAACCGAGTCGTCCGACACAACCTACGGGTGAAGCACGGTGACATGATCACCATCCATCCCTGCCCAGATATCAAATATGTGAGTCCCGCCCCCACCATAGAACCTTGAGTTTCCTGCATATCCCGCTCACACGGTTATTCCGCTACAGGCCAAGCGCATCGCTGTGCTGCCCATTGCAGACACGGTCGAGGGCTTGACCGGCTCCCTCTTCGACGTTTTCCTCGCCCCGTATTTCCGAGAAGCGTACCGTCCCGTTCGACAGGGAGATCTGTTCATTGTTCGCGGAGGCATGCGACAGGTCGAGTTCAAGGTTGTCGAGGTCGATCCTCCCGAGTATGGTATCGTAGCACAGGACACGGTTATCCACTGCGAGGGCGAGCCGATCCAGCGCGAGGAAGAAGAGAACAACTTGAACGAAGTTGGCTATGACGACATCGGCGGTTGCCGGAAGCAGATGGCTCAGATCCGGGAAATGGTAGAGCTGCCTCTACGTCACCCTCAACTGTTCAAGTCCATTGGCATCAAACCCCCGCGTGGTGTGCTGCTCTACGGCCCCCCCGGTACCGGTAAGACACTTATGGCACGCGCTGTTGCCAATGAGACTGGCGCCTTTTTCTTCCTCATCAATGGCCCCGAGATCATGTCCAAGATGGCTGGAGAGTCTGAATCCAATCTTCGAAAGGCTTTCGAGGAAGCCGAAAAGAACTCGCCTGCCATCATCTTCATTGACGAGATCGACTCTATCGCCCCCAAGCGAGAGAAGACCAATGGTGAGGTCGAGCGACGTGTCGTCTCGCAGCTCCTTACTCTTATGGATGGAATGAAGGCTCGTTCCAACGTTGTCGTCATGGCTGCCACCAACCGTCCCAACTCGATCGACCCTGCCCTTCGCCGCTTTGGTCGTTTCGACCGAGAGGTGGATATCGGCATCCCCGACCCTACCGGCCGTCTCGAGATCCTGCAGATCCACACCAAGAACATGAAGCTTGCCGATGACGTCGATCTCGAACAGATTGCCGCCGAGACGCACGGCTATGTCGGTTCTGACGTTGCCGCGCTCTGCTCTGAGGCGGCTATGCAGCAGATCCGCGAAAAGATGGATCTCATCGACTTGGATGAGGATACAATCGATGCCGAGGTCTTGGACTCTCTGGGCGTCACCATGGAGAATTTCCGATTCGCCCTTGGAGTGTCCAACCCCTCAGCGCTCCGCGAGGTTGCTGTTGTCGAGGTGCCCAATGTCCGGTGGGAGGATATCGGAGGTCTCGAGGAGGTCAAGCAGGATCTCAAAGAGAGCGTGCAGTACCCCGTCGACCACCCCGAGAAGTTCCTCAAGTTTGGTCTTTCGCCTTCCCGCGGTGTCCTGTTCTATGGTCCTCCTGGTACCGGCAAAACCATGTTGGCCAAGGCTGTTGCAAACGAGTGTGCGGCCAACTTCATTTCGGTGAAGGGGCCCGAATTGCTCAGCATGTGGTTTGGTGAGTCGGAGAGCAACATCAGAGATATCTTTGACAAGGCTCGAGCCGCTGCGCCTTGCGTCGTCTTCCTTGACGAGTTGGATTCCATCGCCAAGGCCCGAGGTGGATCTGTCGGCGATGCCGGTGGTGCCTCTGATCGTGTTGTCAACCAACTTCTCACTGGTAAGTCTGGATGAATGCCGAACTCTCATCTTGGCTAAGAACTCGTCACTAACTTGACTGTAGAAATGGATGGTATGACCTCGAAGAAGAATGTCTTCGTCATCGGTGCTACCAATCGCCCTGAGCAGCTCGACCCTGCGCTCTGCCGTCCCGGACGTCTGGATTCCCTCATCTATGTGCCCCTGCCCGACGAGGCTGGTCGTCTCAGCATTCTAAAGGCTCAACTCCGAAAGACTCCTGTCGCCGCTGATGTGGACATGAACTACATCGCTTCCAAGACACATGGCTTCTCCGGTGCCGATCTTGGTTTCATCACGCAGCGAGCCGTCAAGATTGCCATCAAGGAATCCATCACTCTTGATATTGAGCGCCGCCGTGCCCGTGAAGCCGAGGGCGCTGGAGACATGGATATTGACGAGGACGAGGAGGATCCCGTTCCCGAGCTGACGAAGCGTCACTTTGAGGAAGCCATGCAGATGGCCCGCAGATCGGTGAACGATGTTGAGATCCGCCGGTACGAGGCCTTCGCTCAGCAGATGAAGAATGCCGGACCCGGCGCCTTCTTCAAGTTCCCAGGCAGCGACGGCGCTGGCAACGCGGGTGACAGCAACAATTTCGGCCAGGGCGGTGATGACGACGGTCTGTACGACTGAGAAATTCCAGCGTGACGAAGCGTCTGCGGTGTCTTGAGCGCCCGCTTGTACTTTATTACAATGAGGTGGCGTCCATGTCGGACATGGGTGCTGGCATTCTTACTGAAGTGCCATGTGAAACACTGCCTCACTCATAGATACCTCCTCACGAAGCCTTTACGGTCATGGACGTCGCGGATAGAACGGAACTTCTTACTCTAGAGGTTAACGGCTGGCAGTTGAGCCTATTGCTGGATTTACGGTGGCCGGCGTCAGTTCAGCTTTTATGCAGACTTTGCGACATATGACGTTGCCATGGATGATAGGCTTCACAATAGATCTCTAATCTGAGCCTGCTTTTACTTGCACCGCGATGTTGTTGATTTGATCAGTGTGGAATGAACCAAGTAGGCAACTTAGAAGACAAGTGAAGTCAGATTATTGTACCTTCCATCGTAGCAGTCTATATCTATGAGACGAATCCTCAGGAACCCTCATGTCCTCCAAATATTGAACGCCGGACAACAATTTCCGAAGCTCAGAATTCTGTGCAGTTAGTCCTCATACACATCTCTATGCCGATAAGTATTCCCCTGTTTCTCAGGCTTTCCTTGGAGTCCTTTATGAGCGGGTAGTTAGGAAGTATGTTTAGAACGTTACCCAAGGCAGATATAATACTATTTTGTGTGCTTCCAGTGTCTTGCATTTTGAGGTAGGTAAGTGTGCCCTTTGTACTTAATGTACCAACGTCCTCTTTTTCTTTCTTCTTCTTTCTTTTCCTTCTTCTCTTCTTGTTTAATCCCCTCTTCTGTAAGGTTAAATCTAGGTAGGTGGCTTTCATGTCATGCCCCCCTCCTCGTAGATCTTCCCTTCTTCCCGTATCTGTAAAGCTCTAGCTTTTTATTTATGTCACCCTCTTTGTGGACATTTTATGCAGGTTGGTTCTTTTTTCTGATCGGGGGGAGGGGGAAATCGAATAAGTACTCTTGTTTGTTTGTTTGTTTCGTTTCTCTGTTTCTGTTTCTGTTTCACTCTCCATGTATCATATCAAAAGGGATGGGAAAGAAGAAGAAGTGAATAAATAGTATGTATGTATTTCATCAGGTTTGAGGTAGCGGTAATGTAATGTAATGTAACGTAGCGTATAGTTAGGTTTGAGGTAGGTTAAGGTAGATAAGTAGATATGTCAAACAAAGGTTGGGTTACTAAGGTTTAGTCCAGTGTGGTTGGGACGGGTAAAGTTTTTTCATCGAGTAAATAGTTGAGCTGGCTGGCTTGAAATAGGAGGATCGGATCTAATTGGGATGAAATGGAAAAGGAAGGAATAAATAAGGGCGGTGGGAGTAGAGTAGAGTAGAGTAGCACTGGGCCCTTGACGGGTCGGTGATAGTGACAAGCGTGATAGTAAAGCTTTTCCTATTCCTCCATCTACACCCCCAGATTCTAAAGGTAGAGAGAGAATAACGAGGGAGGGGTTAACCAGCCGCTCCGCCATCGGCATCAACCTCACATATGTCGTCCAGGCTCTCCCGAACGAGCTTTAACGCGCTCTCGACGACGGCCGTCGGTATCGCGAGGCTGGGCGTACCATCTGGATTCGTTGTCGACGATGTTGCTGCTGAAGCTGTGGCGTTACCATTTGTCGCTCCTACTCCTCCTCCAATCTTCTTGCCACTCCCATTCGTCGTCGCCGCGTTACCGTTCGGAACGCCCTCCTCTTGGCTATCCGAACTCGCCTTCTCCCCATCTTCTTTACTGTTGCTGTCATTAGATGTCGATGCCGGCGCTGCGGAGGAAGAGGCTAGCGCGGCCGCCGTGTCCCGCCTCACGTCCTCCAGCACCCGCCGCATAAGTGTCGGGAACGTGGTGACCTCGCCCGACCGCAGCAGGGAGAGCGCGTGCGCTTGTATTGTCGACGGCCAGTTCGAGGGGTGAGCGTCGAGCGAGTGGAGGAATTGTTCTTGGATTCTGTTTTGAGGGGAGGGAACATCGTTAGCGGAGCTGGAACTCTCATTCTGACATATTGGAAGGAGGAAAGTGAAAACACAGCTTAGGTGAGGACTTTTGTCGTAGTGTTTTTTGTCCACTCCGAAGCTCAACCGGTCTGGCGGGCTAGGGGATATGCACGGATGGAACGACTTGTAGTCCGGACACGAAGGGGGGAGAGGAAATAGGCAAAGGGGGCCTCGTCAAAGCAAGGTACGAAGAAAGATGTAATGATAGCACACGTACTTGGCGGAATGTCCCCCCCTTAATAAAAGCGTGTTTATCTGTGACCGCATCTCCACATCTTGCATGGCGGGTGTGTAAGTCGCCACCGAGGAGGGCAGCTTGGCCGGCGTCGACGACGGCGGTGGATGCGACATGACAAGATGTGGTCGGTGGTTCTTCCGTCCGTCGCGCAGGTGTTGTTGTTATTAATCCGAGATTCCCGATCCCGATCCCGATCCCGATCCCGATCCCGGAGCGGAGGTCTTTCTTGCCCAGGAAGTGAGGGAGGGGAGGCCTAGGCCTAGCCAAAGAAGGCGAGAAGAGATTGAATGGAAGACAGCTAATATGCCAGCTGACGTGATGTCAGAAAATGCGTAGGTCGACTCTTGCTCAAAGTAGGTGTCTGAATAAATCGCGATGATTATGTAGCAAGACCCAAGTAGCTCGTCTGGTACTTAAGCGGGTATGACCATCAAGCGCAACGCTCTGAGGTCAGAAGGAGCTCCCTGATTCAAGATGTCCTTGTTCGGAAAAACAGCGTCCAGTTGCCTCCCGGTTCTTTGTTGTGCTCAGAGGTCTGTAATTCAGTGAACAGCAGAGGTTCTGATCTTTGCTATTCAGAGCCAATAATGAAGGAGCAATTGGGCATGTATCATCAGTCTGTGAGGAATAGCCCAGGTAACTGTGTTTGGTAAACAAGAGGCGAGGCTGAGCCGATGTCAGGAAACTTTAAAAGAGCGACAAGGCTGAACGCGCTACCTTCTACTATTGGGCGTTTCCGCAGATGTCAAGAAGACGGCTTAGGGCCACGTTTAGCGCCTCTTTGGCGGGGTCGCTAAGTCCAATTATGACGGCTCCGCTAGGGTTTTAGTGCCAAAACGGCGCTAACCTGGAGAGCTAACAACCAAACAAAATGCCAAGATAGGTGGGTTTGTACAAGGGGTATCATACCTCGCAGGGCTTACCGTAGAGATACCCCTAATTTTCCAAGTCTTCGTTCCCTGAACCTCTGTAACAAGATTGATCCTTGGAACTCCTTTCTTTCACCTGTAACTGCACTAAGAGTCTCACAGAGCGAGCCAACCCTTCTTTCTAGGGATGCCTGCGCCAGATATGCGCCAGAGCCCTAGGAAAAGCAGAAACATGCAAAGAAACGTCAGTACAGCGCGCAAAACAACCAACTGGCCTGTACTGGCCGCGGTGTCTTCCAGGTCTTAGAGGTCCGAGGATTTTGCTTGGTCATCACTGACCAGAATCTGACAGTAACTTCTGTTATTTCGTAGCAGAAATCAAAAACCTTCAGAGTCAGAAACGAGAAGAAAGACTCGCAAGTGATGAACACATCTGACGTGAGAGATCTCGAATAGGTCAGGATGCTTGTTGGCATGGCGAGGCATCTTCTGCCCGCATCGTTGCTTACTTATTGTCCCAACTAAAGGTCCATCTGCTGGCCGCCAAAGACCACCGACGTTAAGGCCTGTGCTTCCAGTTGACGAGAGAACGCCCAAAATGAGCCCCAGAAAGATGCAGAAGACACAGCGTCATTTGGCTCGACGATTACCTCGTGCTCGGCCAGCTTAACGATGAGTACAACCCCGCCGGTCTAAAGGCCTGCAAAGCTTTTACTTGAGGGCCCAGGAAGGCCCCGGGGGCGGGGGGGATATTGTTGGGATGAACTCTCACAAGGGCATGGCATTACGCACCACAAAGCGTGGCGATGCCCAATGAGTTCCGATGTGCAGTGAGAAGGGAAAAGAGGGGTTCCCCGGCTTACAACTAGGCTTAGATCTAGATATTATCTTGCAGTTAGCTAACGCAAATAAGCGTCGAACCCAGCCGTGGCTTATTAGCCTCGCGGAACGACTGTCGCGGCATTTGTTCCGGCGGGCAGCCACAAGTTGGATAATTGCTTTTTTTGCGGTCGAGCATAGCATGCGGGCAGCATGCGACCGAGGGCTGTGACCTGTCCAACCTGCGAGAACGTTGTAGCACCTGAACCTCGAATGCGCCCAGGCGCGTGCGTGCTCATCCCTGTTAAGGTGGGGGGACGGACGTATGGGTGGGTTGGGCCGACAGGTTTTCTTGCACGGCGGGCCGCGCTTCTGGCTAACATAGTTCGGCGACATCTCGCACGGGCTGGTCCGGCCGTAAGGGCGGCCGGCAGCCGGCTCTCGCGTCGCTCGGGTGCTGTGAACGCCATCGGCACTCTCAAGGGTGGGATTGGACTAGGTTATCTCTCCAAAGGGAAACATGGTATACGAAGGGATGCTTTGTGGTGACCGAACCCTTGTTACCTGTGCGGCACAGGCGTGCACGGCTGTCAGCGGCTCGATGCGCCTGTACTCGTTGGCCAGCCACTCGTCGACCCATCTCTGAAACCGGTCAAAGCAAGCACATTAACGACAAGGTTTGATTCCGGTTGGGATTGCGGGAATAGAGTTTGATTCGGGATTGCATCCAGCTTCGCAAACTGTTGTTGCAATTAGTGTAATCGCATGCTTGCGTCACACGGCATGGCATGGCTCCTCCTCCTCAGTGGCCACTCTTTCCTCTCACTGCTCGTGTTCCCGTTTTCCAGTCAGTACAGGTGTTGTTGTTAGATTACAGGGCGTCAGGGCACCGGGATTTCGACCTACTCTGGCTGCCCGCAATGGCAGCGAGAAGACAGACAGCTTACTGCAAATTCAGCGCGACACGCTCGCCTAGGAGAAAGAAATTGCATTGACCGCCAGACTGGGCAAAAGGGGTACGGGGGCCTTCGCTGGTCTTATCTTGCATGCTGCACTATGTAAAGTAAGTAAGTTTTGCTGACGGCCCAAGAATGGCAATGTCTGAAAGTACCTTACTTCCCGCAAGGCCAATGCCACCCTCACCCGACTGAGCCAAGGCCAACCCGATATGGCAACAGAGATGAGGTAGGGTAGGACAGGCGTTGTTGTAACTTGTCAGGCACACACACACACAAACGACCTTGCATGTTTGCTACTGGTGGGGAGGGGGCGTCATGCCGTTGATAGTGCAAGTTCTCCTCACTGTCTCTCTGACACAAGCGAGACAAAGGCCGAGACTTGACCATTATCTCCTCGGGGTCACATCAAGCAGGAGATCATGCATGCAGTAGCTCCCGACTCGCCGGGAGTCCCGGATTCTCCACTGCTGCATGCTTAATGAGGAAGTCGCAAAAGAAGATTCGATGTTCGCCAATTGGGATTGCCTGTGGGGATGCCCATATACTGTCACTCCTTCCGAGAACGTGGCTACTTTCTTCACGTCTGGTGGACTGCAAAAGCTTGTGGACAGGGCAATAAATAGGTACTGTCGCGGGGTTAGCGACTCAAGGCTGCCCATAGAGCCGGATCCCAGATGGCCTTCTGACAGTATTCTTGCACCAGCTGCAGACTTGTACCGCGGGCAAGTTCGCTGATGCGTAGTTCTCAAGCCGGAAAATGCTGGATTGGTCTGTCTCCTCGTTGGTGTTGTATATGCTGGCAGCGGCAGTGGTAAGCGGCTACGCAGACGATCAAACCGTTGGTGGCACAGTTCTTTGCTCTTTGTTCTTGTCTTCTACAGATGGCAGGCTAGTTGGCCAGCAACGGTGACATGGACTGTATTCTTACGGCTAGCTACTTACCTATTGGCACATTGTATGTGGTGCGCAGACACTTCATGGCTGTTGGTGCTTTTGTAACGTCAAGAACGAGGGGCCATTCTCACTCTCACTAGGTACGTAATCCGTTGTGCAGCCTGCATTACCTAGACCTGGCATCAGGTCGCATGATAGATTAGTCAACCGACTGTCTCCCGTTTCTTCAGGTAGGGCCACTCCGACAGGTCATTTTGCTGAGTGCCGATGTGTTAGGTCCAACCGACAGCAGAATGTCGCCCGAGGCGAGGCGTATAACCCCGTCAGTCTAATCCCGAACTTTCCTTCACTCCCGCACGCACCCCGACCCCAAAGTGACACTCACATTATCGTGCCTGTTGGTGCGGGATAGATAGTAAGGATATCGATGGCCCTGGGAGATTGAGAGAGAGACGTTCCGAAATAGCGGTAACGTTACGATGGGTTTTCGACCTTCGTCCAGTCAGCCAGCCAGGGTTTTAAGTTTACTGTCTCGACGATTATGTGTTATCCCCATCGCATCAAACACAGGCATCAGGCCCTGAATAAGGGGTAACCTTAGGCTGTAGCTAATCTTAGTTCCAAATCCAAACCAAGACAGAGCACACGGGTAGATAGTCTGATCCAGGCAAAATGGCAAACTCAACAAAATCAGTGAATATACCCGTGAAATTGGCAAGAGATGGCAGTGCCCAAAAGAGAGGCCTGGAAGAGACACAATTAGCCGTGGCCAATGGCAACAACTCAATCTGTCCCACCGCACACGTAAACGGAAACAGTTGACCATGGAATGGGCCTGGGTTGATTCTAAATGCAGTCCGAATTCTCCCTCGACCACGCATCGGCAGGCCGTCCGAGGTCCCGAAAAGGTGCATCTATGATCTATCAAGGGGGCAGATCTTTTCCGTTACCGGGTGGTCGAAGACGCGAAATTTCTGGTCGGTGCGCAACCCCACCATGTCTTGTCAACTGACTGTTGCCGACTATAATGTCCAGTTCATCTGCGCATTTTCCCAGACTGAAGAGTACTCCATAGAGAATACTCGTCCAAGACCGAGCGAGAGCCCTCATTGCTCTAACTTGCTTCCACGAAAAGAGCCAAGAATGACGTGGACAGCTTTGCGGTGTGGTTGGGGAGGGCCAGCGTACATGTCGTAAAGAATCTTTGGGGGATGAGACCTCACATTAATGCCCAAGTGAACCCAACCCCAGGTCAAGGTGAGAATTTGGGTATGCCGAACACCTGCCGAGGGACGCAGGACCGGATACTCTTACCACAGATACTTCTTGCACGCGCATCTTGGCCTCGGGCCCTTCAGCCTCGTGATACCGAATGGTTTAGGATGTCTCCATGCGCCCAAATCGTAGAACCACGCAGGCGCGTCTGACGTGAACCACGTACAGGATCCACGCACAACCAGCCCGCAGATGCATGACATGAATCTGCAACGATGCCAGATGCAGACAGTATTGTCCAGTAACCCTTAGTGAGGTTACGGTGAACCGTTCCCCCTTTACCCAGCACTCTAACCTACATAGTAGAGTGTGGATACCGTGCCCAGATGCGGCGCAAAGACATCCCAACACACCTCAACCCCGCGATGGGTTGGTTGAGTGTCTCTTGCAAGGGCCAAGACGTGAGTGTGGAAACGCCAGCCCTAGTAAGCTTATGTGGCCACATTCCCCATCAGTCTAACTGCAATGCCACATGCACCTTGGCTACCCATGAAACCAGTTAGGCCGTAGGCTTCGGACTGCATATGTACCCAATAGTCGACGACTGATCTCGCGGTGAACAGAGAAGGGGAGGGGGTCCGGGCTGGTCGTTTAGCTGGATGTGGTAGCAAAGTCGCCAAGAGCAAAATCACCCTGACGATACTGAATACTGAACCGAAACAAGTCATCAATTTGGGTAGGAGCCGAGTCTATGTCCCAGGCACGACAAGATGACGACTAGTTGACTCAATGTCCCGGTGCCGAGGTGAAGGTACATACATCAGCTGTGTGTGCTGTACAGATGTTGATTATTGCTCTGCTTCTGGCAGTTTAGCCTCTAATCGACACTCTGACCGGTCGGTAAGAGACGCCAAGACTCTAATGAGCCAACCTTGAGGTTAATCGTGCGACCAATTCAATATTGATACAGACAGTATTCGATTCGAAGCCCGGTGAGAGATTGGTACTAACCTTAGATGGTGGACGTCCATTGTTCAAATTATTATTGATTGCTTACGTCTTTGTCTTTTTTGACTAATGTGTGTTTCTATTTCCCCTTTCCGCTAATGTTATGCTTTCACCCTTGCCACGGCAAAGGGAGAGAGAAGGCACGTCTTACAACACGATTCAAAAACAAGCATGGTCATCGATCCAGTTGGCGGGTCCAACCTCAGGAGGTATAGTGCAGAGGAGGAAGAATGCTAATGTCAGCTACCTGACCTAGCCAAAGACCAGCGGAAGGTCGCCGTAGCTAAGCCGGACTTGTGGCAGGTATGAAGGATCAAACGATATAACGAGCAATACTAGGTAGCACTGTAGCAGGCGGTCAATAGGAGGGAAAACGGGCCTATGTACTTAACCTAGTGAGACAGCGCGTTTATACGCCAAAATAGCAGGATACAAAGACGGTGTAGTTCCGTTGCGGTCGACGGCTGATGCTGCCATGTACGTCGTGACTCGGTGGAAGGCGGTTTTTTCTTTCGCAATGATGTGCTGGCAGGCCAATATCAAAATTTAGTTCAGTTTAGCTCCCTTGGGAGCTGCCAGGATGGAGGACTGTCTGGCAGATGGCGGACCCGAGGACAGAATCAGCAAGACCTGGGAATCGATGCCCAACTCCCAAGTCCAGGCTGGCCGATTAGCCCAGTATGCAAACAACTGCAGCGAGGGGTGGTGCCGTGGTACCGTGGTGTGTGAGGATGTGAGGATGTGAGGATGCGTGTGAGATAGGCCACACCAGGTGCGCATCTAATCGATTTTTGACGGGCGAAGAGAACGAACGAGGATGCTCCGTTTCCTGTTGTAGTGATCAGTCAGTCAAGTCAGCTTGCTTCATGTTGCGCCCCCAGTTGGCTCTCCTCCACTCCCATCTCACTCTGCCTCCCTCTCGCTCCATCTCCTCTTTCTCTGTCCATGTCCCGCACACAGCCCTGGTCGATGACGGACTGGCAAGCCCAGGTCTAGGATGATTGAGATAGTGCAGAGAGCGCAAGAGAAGAAACAATCGGGAAATCAATGGCTCTAAAAGAAGAGATCATGGCGGCAGCCTTGGCCTGAGAGGACCTCAGGACCCGAAAAAATTGGATCCGGAGACAGACGGCAACGGAATGATATAGTTGGCAGGGTTCAGTAGATAGATGCTTCCCCTGTACATCCATTAATTGAGCAGACGGGACGACCGCGGGACGAGTTCTGAGGTTGTACAGCACTACCGTAACGGAAGCAAAGTCGTTTTGTGGCAGTTGGTTTCACTTGCCATGCAGCGTGTGCCCACCCTGCTATGGCATGCTCCCCAACCACTTCCACCGCTACGATGCAACAGCCCAATCTCCCGGGACTTGGTCTGTCAAACTTGACAGGTCAGCTTGACAAGACAAGGCGCCCCAAAAACGATCGAAACTTGATTGTGACAACCCGGGGCGTACGTGGAGGTTAGCTCTTCCGCTAGGCATACGCCCTTTTCAGTTATGTGCCACGGTAACGTCTAACCTAATGACATCGGCAAACACACATGTACCCAGGCTCTAGATACGCTCCGACTCCCTCAACGGCCTCAGCATGATGATGAAAAGGAAAATATAAAATACATACTATAATCCTTACGTTGGGTAGACCTGCCGAAAACGATAAGTACCCTGCCTACACAGTTCTGCACAAGTACGCCGTGACGTCGGCTGCGCTGCGTCTCATCAGAAGTCTCGGTACCCCACTCTCAGGTCCAGGGCGAGCCTGGGTACCTGTCTACCGGATGCTGTGGGCGCGAGGTGCGGAGGGGCCCCCGTACCTGGCGAGGTACTAGAAGACTTGGAGTCACAACGAGATAGGTCGCAGTACCGAATCTACCGATAGAGGTATCCAGTTGCTTATTCCTCACCATATGCATGCAGGGCGCAGCATCAGTCACAAGGGCGGCCGGGCCTGGAGTCTCGACGACGTAGCTCACTAAAACGTAAAGGGTATAAGGTGCTGGCAGCTGCTGCACCTGGCGCCGCTACCATCGCAACCTACACGCACCCCCGAGCAAGGCGGTGAAGGGCGAGTCTGAAGGCTGAAAGCCGTTTGGCCAGTCGCTCTCACCACCGACCCCGTCCCTCCACGTCCTTCCCATCCTCCCAGTTGCAAGCTGCGCTACGAGAAAAGTGAGGAACGACAGATTCCTCCTGTCTTGAATCTTCCATGTCAGTTACCTAGCTGGGTAAGTTGCATATCACCATAGCTCTCCAGGCTCATGTTGTCTCGTAAGTGGTGGTGCCTTCTTTCCCGGGTCGCTCTCCTCTGCAATATCGTGTATTGGTTTTTGTGTTCCACTGTCACACGTGTTTGTTTGTTCGACCTAGATAGTCTTCCGTTGAATAGGTAGCCCCTCAGACTACCAACCACAAGAGCCACGACAGAAGAGGGGGGGTAGAGACAGACCGGAAGAGTTGAAAGAACTGTTTCCAAGAGCTGAGAACAGGAAGCAGGGAGCATGGAGAAAACGAAACGAAACGAAACGACTGGGAGGACTGGCAAAGAAAAAAAAAGAAAATGAAGAAGGGGGAATAACAGGATAACAGGGAGGAGGCGTATGGATGGTGCAGAGTATGATGGGTGTGGTGAGTGTTTTGCGACTTGTTACCAACGCTGCATGCACTTCCCAGGTTGGAACATCCGCGCCAGCAAGCGCGGGAGAAGGCCGTCTCTGAGGTTTAATACCGATGGTCCGTGGAATTCACGGTCAGATCAGATTTACCATGTCATACATACAGCTGTACATACATACCTTTCCAGATGTGCTTTGTATTTTGCTATACTCCCGCATTCCGCTCTTATCCCCCTTCGTTTCCTCCCAACTACCAACACCGACTAACCTAGGTTATACCTTTCACAACTTCTGATTCTCTACATGGTACATTGCCTCCGCCATCTGCATACTAGACTTGATGACCGCGTACCGTCCGCCTGTCGCCGAACGGTTGGCCAACAGCTAGTAGCAAACGGCAAGTATATCGCGGACGAGCCCAGTCCGCTGTTATAACTTATTACAATTACATCTTTCGCATCTTTGTTCCCTGTCACCCCCCCCCGCCCCCCCCATCATACATATCTCCTCCTTCTCTGTCTGTCTTCTCGACAATCCTCTCTCCTCTTCTTCCCATTCCAATTCTGCTCCCCATTCTCCCCATTCTCCGCCGGCTTCGTCCCATCTCCCGTCTCTTACTCGAGGAGCCTCTGCCGCCTCTGCCGCCTCCCGCCGGCCACGGTAACGAGCATCTTCGTCTCCCCGAACTTCAGTCGGGCCAGACATCTCGACATCATAACATCCCCACCCAAATCGAGACTGGATCTCGCCGGCCTGTGTTTGTTGACCCTCCTTCTTGTTGTCGCCCGAGTCGGGGGGATTTGTGAGAAATGATACATACTTACATTGTGCTATTTTTAGAGATCTCCCGGGTCTACTGTGTGAAAGAAAGCTACCTAGATTCTAATCTAGACTGGATAATGGGCCTCGGCCTCATTTACACGACGCCCCTCGTCATTCACACCATTCATTGTCCATCCATCTTACCTTTACCTTCGCTCTGGAGGTATAATAAGTAATATTAATATCCTTGGGAGAGTGTCCGCCTGGGCCGTGGCGACAGGACAGACGTCTCATTCGTACCTCCCCGCCTAACGTGTTTTCTCACCCACCACAAGGAGTTCATCTCTCTTGCAAGTTGCGACGGCATTCAGTCGTTGGCTGGCACGTTTGTCTGGTTTTCTCGGAGTTTGCGCCTTACAGAACAGAATAAGTGGTTGGTCTCCACTTAGACTACCTCTTAAGGTACTTCTTGAATCTGCACCTCTGGAGGCCGCCTGAGTCTGGCTGGACTGGATACCTACAGTACTTCTAGCAGAACAACAGGTTGCAAGGCCGTTCGAGTTGTTTGCTGGCTCGGTGGCTATACGACTGTAGTGGCAACACGCTATACGGCATACTGCTTCGGTGAAGTTCTACTAGTCGCTGATCCCGGCGGGAACGAGCAACGAGTCCTAGCCTGTCGATTCATTGTTCTCTCGTCCCCGTTAGCCTCCCCAAGATCCGCTGCTGGGCCTAGCTGTCCTAGTTGGTCTAGTCGGTCTCTTTCTAGGCCCTACCAAGTTGCCAACGGCGGTGTCGCTTTGCCACTAATACCCGTCTGGTGACCTGCCCCACCACCAGCTAAAGTCGACCCTTTTTTTTTTAGCCCACCTACCTTCAGAATACAGCACAGGGTCAGTACTAATTGAGCCTGTACCAATAGTTGGCCGCTTTGACTTGTTTCTCAACCTCTCACACACTCTCTCTTTCTTGCTTTTCCTCTTTCCCTCTTTCCTCGGGGAGGATTTACTCCCACCGCCTTCTGGAGACGCGCTTCAACCGCTTGGGAGCAAGAGTATAGTATCCTTTTCTCGATACTTTATCTTACTTTCCCTTCTCCCGGGTCCAGAGGACGGCGCTGGTCATTGGTGGCTGCTGCTGCTGCTGCTGCTGCTTTCACCGTGGTCGGATGCTGCAATGATACGGTCCCTGGACTTGTATCATTAATCACAATGTAGGTCACGCCCACCTTGCAGCATGCGGTGCAATCAATCTACTCTACTTGATCAAACTTCCCTATCCATTGTTGCTCTGCCATGCGTTTGCTCCGATTCTTGCTGCTATCTTGATGTAGCATGATATCTATCTATTTTACTTGTAACATGTCCCCTTGCCATCTTCACTACCTATATATAATACTGCTTAAGTATACTATGCTTATACGTCCTCTCGGCAGATCTTAACCATGGCTCTGTCTGCCGTGCCACCAGACAACCGTCTGGTAGACAGCATCTTGACCACCACGCAGTACCTTTACCCCGGTCTGCTCCTGGTCCTCCTGCTGCTCTTGGGTGCCATATATTCGATCCACGCCGCCAGGACTCGAGGCGATGTCATCGTCCCGACAGTTACTGGCCCTGGGGGTAAGCCCCTCCCCGTGACCAAGAAGCGGCGTCTCGACCACGCCCCTGAGGAGGAGTCCGAGGGGAAGTTCACGCCCGCCATCCGGGGCCTCTTCCAGTGGATATACGCGATTGTCACCCTGACCTTCATAGGCCAGGGGGCGGCGATCGCCACACATGCCCTTGTCCAGACGAGCTCCAGCGGCGAGCACACTTGGTGGTGTGGCGAGGCCAAATCTGTAAATTGCTTTCCTTCTCACCTCGCCCCGTCCGTCGCAGCTTCGTTAACGGCTAGAGACAGGTATATGTTCTGGGATCCGCCTTTTTGTATATCTACGTCTTCATTTCGCTCTTTGAGAATAAGCACCAGCCTGGGCCGGTGTACATGGCCATGTGGTCCGTCGCTCTCTCCATGGAGGTCGTCATCCTCACTTGTGAGGCCCTCATCTTGTCGCAGCCCCACAAAGTCCTGGTCAATATCGAGCACGAGAAATACGTGATTGTCGATTCCATGGACCAGTGGGACACGATCGATCTCGGCTTCGCCGGCACGCGGCTCTGTCTGATCGCTGGCAGCGTTGTCGTCTGGGCCGTAGCGGCTCTGATGGAACAACGCTCGGAGCGTGAGAGGTGCAAGCGGGAGCACGGGTACGTCTCCGAACCCGACGAGAACACGCCGCTTATGAACCATGACGCGAACGGCGGCTACCGCACGAATGGCCATGCAAACGGACACGCGTCGTCCCCCGGCGTGAACGGGTCTGCTCACGGGAGCCCCACTGCCGAGGCGAGCCATGCCATGGTTGACGAAGACGCCGGCTTCTACCGCCCCGAGAAGCTGCCTCAGACGACGTGGTTCGAGTACCTACGCGGCTACTCGATCTTTTTCCCGTACATGTGGCCGTCCAAGAGGCCCAGGCTACAAGTTGTCGTCGTCCTCTGCTTCCTTCTGCTCGTGCTCCAGAGAGTGGTGAACATTCTCGTGCCCTACCAGATCGGCGTCGTGACGGATCAGCTCACGGCCGGAGAGAGGGCTGGCCTCGTTGGCGCCATCCAGGCGCAGATGCCATGGGCCTCTCTCGGACTACTCATCTTGTACAAGTTGCTGCAAGGACCGTCCGGCCTGCTCGGCTCTTGGAGGTCGATGCTGTGGATCCCCGTGTCCCAACATGCCTACCGTGCGCTGACCACATCGGCCTTTGAGCATGTCCATTCGCTCAGTCTCGACTTCCACCTGGGCAAGCGGACCGGCGAGGTCTTGTCAGCCTTGAACAAGGGTGCTTCTGTCAACTCTTTCCTTGAACAGGTCACGTTCCAGGTCTTCCCCATGATTGTCGATCTGTTTCTAGCCATAACGTATTTCTATATCAGGTTCAACGCTCTATACGCCGTAATTGTCTGTATTGTCACGTTTTATTACCTGTTACTTACCATCCGCTTGGCGTCCAAGACGGCGGACCAGCGGAGGGCCATGTCGAACGCCGACAGGGAGGAGGAGGCAGTCAAGAACGACTCCATCATCTCCTATGAGACGGTCAAGTATTTCAACGCCGAGGAGTTCGAGTTCAAACGGTACCGTCAAGCGATCAAGAACTTCCAGAAAGCCGAGGCCGAAGTCACCTGGAGCATCAGCCTGATGAACATGTACCAGTCCCTGGTATTCATGACCGGCATGCTGGCTGCGGTCATGTGGGGGGCCTATCAGGTCACCAAGGGCCAGCGCGACGTCGGTGACTTCGTGTCGCTCATGACCTATCTTGGCCAGCTGCAAGGCCCGCTCAACTTCTTCGGGACGTTCTACAGAACGGTGCAGCAGGCTATGATATCCGGCGAACGGCTTCTGGAACTCTTCAAGCAGCGGCCAACCGTGGTAGATCGCCCCGGTGTCCCACCGCTGACTTCGTGCAATGGTCACGTTGAATTCTCCAAGGTCAAGTTCGCCTACGACAAGAGAAAGCCGGCGTTGCGGAATCTGACGTTTGAATGCCCGCCCGGCACGACCACTGCTCTCGTAGGTGAATCGGGCGGTGGCAAGTCCACCCTATTCCGTCTGCTCTACCGTTACTTCAACTGCCAAGCTGGGACCATCCGGATCGACGGGCACAATGTCAGAGATGTCACGATCGACTCGGTCCGGCGGTTCATTGGAGTGGTGCCGCAAGACACCATCATGTTCAACGATACGCTCATGTACAACCTGAAGTACGCCAATCAAAACGCGACGGACGAGGAAGTCATTGCGGCTTGTCAGGCAGCTAGCATCCACGACAAGATCATGAGCTTCCCCGACAAATACAACACCAAGGTCGGCGAGCGCGGGCTGAGGTTGAGCGGGGGTGAGAAACAGCGGGTTGCCATTGCCCGAACACTACTGAAGAATCCGAAAATCATCATGCTGGACGAGGCTACCTCGGCTCTCGACTCGCATACGGAGCAACAGATCCAGTCTCGCCTGGCTGCTATCGGCCGAGGACGTACCATGTTGATTATTGCGTGAGTGTTGCGAATCCCTTTTATAGACTTACCCCAATGACAAGACAAGAGGACTAACATGGAGGCCGGGTAGGCATCGGTTATCAACCATTACGCATGCGGACCAGATCCTGGTCCTGAACCAGGGCACAATCGTGGAGAAGGGCACGCACGATGAGCTCCTGGAGCTTAACGGCAAATACGCATCCATGTGGAATAGACAGGCCAAAGCTGAAAAGGCTGCGGAAGATGCCAGGGCAGCCTACCGTAAGGCAGAAAAGCTGATGCGGAAGGCGAACATCTCGTCGCCAACCGGTGCCGATACCCGAGAGCCGGCCCGGAGTGGTCTAGATGAGTCCAGCAGCTCGTCGGATGAGTCGACGACGCCGAACAGGGCCCGGCCGGCATACGAGACGACCACAGGTCACTCGACGTGAACACAAACAAGCAACTGCTACGACAGACAGAGAGCATCACACGTACATGCTCGATTACCTAATCTACTCATCCAACTCCCCTGGTTTCGGGGGGGATCAATTTGCATTGCAAGCGGCGTTGGTGGGGATACACAAAACGTTGAAAAAGACGCTCCTGCTCATAAGGAGATTTGACGGCTTCCCGTTGCCTGCATTTTGTTTTGAACTTGGCTTGCGACGATACCAAAGACAGTTCGATTTCGACTTCCATATCTTAATAAGCGACACCTATCACCCGCATGCTGTGCCCTGCGCAGCTGCAATTGTTTTCCATTCAAGCTTTGAGCTTTTCGACTTGTCAGTCATTGAGAGGAGGAGGAGGAGGAGGAGGAGGCATAGACTCGGAAAACACGGAGTGGGCGGAGGCGAAGGTAAAGCGCGGTGCATAGGTCTGACATGGGAGGGGCATTCTGTCAAATTCTTCTTTCCCCCCTTTGCCTTATACCGAGGCTTGATGTTTGTTTGTTTTGATTTTTTTTTCTTTCCCCCAGGCACGAACAACGGTGCGGCTCCCCCCTGTCCGGGGACTGCTGATGAGAGATGACTGATCTGATTACACGTGTGCATAGCCTGGCACATTAGCGCGAGCTTTTTTTTTTTCTGATGATGATGGACGATGCGATGCGATGCGATGCATTTATAGATCCTTCCCCCTCACCTAACCTAACTACATAATGGACTGGCGAGTAATTTAATGAAAAAGAAGTGTGCAAGCAAGCAATGGCTCATCTTATTCTTTTACTTCCCCCTGCTGCTAATTGATTTGCCGTGACTGTCTTCTTTGCTCCCATTCCTCTCTTCTTTCTCCAAGGTTACATGACTGGAATGAGAGGTTGGAGAGACAGGGAAAGGCTACCAACAATAAAAGGCTACCAGCAGGACTTAACCTACATAGCTAGCAGCACACACATGAGAGTTGGTAGACCGCAAATATCAAGCAAAACTGATCAGCTACTTAACCTAAATTGCAAGATCATCAAGGTTACTGGTTGTTATTAGCCTATAGAAACAAGAATGGAAATATATGTATATATGTATGTATTTCTAGCATAGCCGGGTAATATAACAGCTTGCTTGCTAGCCTCTAACTCTATTCCCAATCAAAAAAAGAAAGAAAGAAAGAAAGAAAGAAAAAGAGGCTGTGACGTGAGGAAGCTAGGTAGGTACGTAACGTAGGTGCTGAAGGTACTCATGTATGTATGTATGTATGTATATATATCTGTATCTTGCCCCCTTGTACTTACTTGGTACTTAACCTAGGTTAAGTTTATATATACCAAATACGCCTGTTTGAAAATTACAAGGACTAAGTCAAACCAATGCTTCATGACACGTCTCTTCATTTCTCTTTTCGTACACATTACTACTAATACTACTAATACTACTAACCTACACAAGTTGCCTCAACAGAAATAGACAAGACAAGACAAGACAAGACAAGCCCCTGCAGCCGCATCCCGCATCCCGCATCTGCATTGGCATTTCACGTCATCAAACATGATGAAACATCCCCATATTACTTAGTCGTCCGAGCAAGGTTTCATCCATCCCTTTCCCTTTTGAGCACGCTACCTGGGCCGCTTAGTAAAAAGGGTTCATCCGTTCCCTTATTTATCCAATCGTACCCTGCATGGTTTGTCGCGAGTGAGAGAGTGACTGATTGAGAGTCCAGGCTTCGAGGGGTTCATTCAAGAATGAAGCCCCCTGGTAAATAAAGCAGGAGTGTCAAGTTCGGGTTTCATTAATCACAGTGTCCCCAATCGACCACTGCACGTGATGGAGTGTCGATTATTTCTTGTTGATTCGTTTTCGTCCCGTCCGTCTTCTTCGGGATTTTACACCAAACCGGCGTTACCGGAGCACATATAAAGTGCCTTTTCACATATCAGTCCAAGACTTTCCCTTTGCATTTGGACCACAACCAAGCTGGTGTTATTTCAGTCCGATGCATCGCTGTTTCCCGATTGTTTCCATCGTGGGAGTGACTTCCAAGACAGAATCTATCGACTCGACTTTTTTGTCGCTGTTCCGTTTTGGCGGTTCTTGAGAGATCCACTGGCATGGCCATTGACGCCGCTTGACTGGCCGTTGGCCAGCGCCTTCTCGGGAGTGGCCTCGAGCTCGTCCGCCTCGGACTCTTCAGCTTCAGAGCGGTCGTCATCTGCTGTGCTGTACACCACGAAGCGGTAGGCGATCCGGACGATGAAGAACCACCAGAACAAGTTCAGAGCCTGCAGCGATGAGAGCAAAGCCAAGGTAATGTAGAATGCGAGTTCACACTTGTACTGTTGCGTCTCCCAGTTTAGTTCGTAAGGGCCAACCGTCTTGAACTCGGTGAAGAGGGACCAGATGATGCGAAGGTTTAGGTAGTGGCGCAGGTAACCCCAAACACACATGAAGATGAAGAAGTAAGGTCCGGTAGCCCAGTGATCGATATAGTTGAGCGTCTTGGAGGTCTAGTCGAGCGTTTTCCTGTTAGTGAACAGTGCGAAGAACACACCAGGGCTGTCCAAGACTTACTGCGAGGAAGAAATCGCTGATGTCATGCGTGATGTAGACGGCCAGACCCATGTATGTGAAGTGGAATCGATAGCTAAGGCCGATCAAGGCCAAGCTGACGATATGGTGACCAACTAACTCCTTGAAGTCCTTCCTCCGCTCCTCCAAGCCCAGCAGCAAGACGATCGCCTGCTGAGCCCAGTAGGCGGCCTGAAAAAGGTAATAGAACTTGAAGTCGGCCGCGTGGGTCTTGTGGGGGAAATCCTCGTACATAGCACGGGTGTTGAAGTACCAGATGGGAGTGTGGCTCATGACGTACATGCCCGCCGGGCCCAAGCAGCCAAAGTAGATGGCCGTATACAACTGTTCCATGAAACGTGCCTGCTTGGCGCGCTTGAGGCCGGCCTTCTTCGCCAGAGGTCGCAGCAACTCCTGCATGATGAATTCACGAGTGAACGAGAGCACGACAGTGTAGAAAGAGACGAATGCGATGTCCCAAAGTCCTTTTCCATATTGGGTCGCGGCGCTCGGATCGGCACCAGGCTCGCGAGGCAGCTTGTAGGAAAGGAAGATGAAGTGGTTGACCGGGTTCGAGTCGGTAGGGTTGACAGCATATGCGAGACCGAAGAAGAGCAGGATGATGAGTGGCAGAATCCATGTGTGCTTGAGGACGTAATGCTTGCAGCGACGTAGCAGGGAGCGAGCCTTGCGGCGTTTGGACCCTCTCTTGGTGCCAGCGTCAGCGGTGGAGAGCTTCGAGTTGCTCGAAGAGCTACTCTGCAGGCTTGCGAGACTCGCATGAAGACTAGGTGCGCCGGTATCGCCAGCACGGATTTCAGCCGGAAGGCCGCTCGACTTCCTAGGTCGACGTCGCGCCGTGCTGTTCTGTTGCGTAGCCGAAGGGAGCGGCTCGGCGGACGTGATGAAAGGAGGGAATGGTTCTGCGGACACCATGGTGGCTCTGCGAAGGAGGCGTAAACTTCAAGCGGGTGCCGCAAGGTTTATCAGATTTTCCCCCAATTTCGCGAATAGATCGAGGTTCGTCGGGTTTGACGTGTGTGTGTGAGGAGCGCGGTAGTGGAACGGAGTCGGCTTGCTCTCGAAAAGGGATATTGTGGTGGTACAGGGCGACACGGGTCAGCTAGGTGGGTAAGCAGGTAACCTAGCAGGTTATGTAGCTCAATTCTCAGACCAAAGATGCTGAAGGAGTGAAGTCATCTAGGTAGGAACGACTACAGCGTGTAGCTACTATAGGTAGTCCAAGCCGGCAGCGCAAATGGCAGCGACACGTGAGAATGCGATTCCGAGTCGAGTCGGGCCGTGGCAAGTTCGAGGACGAGACGGCAGGTTACGGTGTAAGGGAGGGATGCACGACGAGAGCGGCACGTGCCAATGGTCGACAGCAGTTGAAATCGTAATAAGGAGGTCAGGAAATTGGTCCTCAGTTAATTTTTCCCCCGGTCGTGTAGCTTGACATGGGGAGACCCAGTCGTGGTCCCCTCTTTCTCTTTCCTTGCACGTCTGATTGGACTGCTGTAGTCGAGAGTCCAACCTATCAAGCCGCCGCACTACTACCTCTCCAGCAACACCAACACTGTGAGGGAGTACTCCGTACTTAAGTACTGTGCATTGCACGAACTGCTGTACAGCCGCATAGCGGTACAAAGTAGCCACAAGTAAGACTCATAGTAAAGAGCCAAAGCACCTTAAGCTCGTAGCCCTAACCTGACTATCAGCCAACATAGATATAACTCAGAGAAATATATAAATAAACAGGAAACTAGGAAAACGAGAAGCCTACCTCTAGCCCGCTTTGCGTCATGATAACGTGGCGGTAAGACATGTAGATAAAATACCTGAGAGACTTGAGCATTTTATTCGCCCATTGCAAGTCTAGTGCAAACCACGTAATCGTAACCCGCATCATGCTCGTTGCTTCTACCCCCCGTGAAACCGGCACAGCCAGAGCAGGAGTGACAAGTACAACATAGTATTGGAGCACTAAACTAGAGCGAGCCATGGGCCGGCACGCGCAATATGTCTCGCGTACGTAACAAAAAGTCCAAGCACCAAAGAACAGGGTTTCAACTTCACATGAAAATAGCCAGTTCGTCCCAAAGCCGTCATCCCTCAGGTTACATCTGAGGGCATACATATGTACTCGGCATGTGCGAACAGCGCCAGTGACCATAATGCGCATAGGGACTTTCCCCCATTGATTAGACACAAGGCTAGTAGCCTAGGGTAGGAGGTAGCCTGTAGGCAGGTATCTCGAGTCAATACTAGGTGGCTATATATCAAGAAAAACAGAGGACTAATAATGGTCAAGTGCTCAAATGTCCTGGCCATGCATATCAAAACATGCCGATCTGGGTATCTTTTTCGAAACAGCCCAGCTTTTGTTTCAAACAACTCTGTACAATGCTCTTCCGCACTGTTTAGCGAACAATGCAAAAACCCCGTTGCGCCATGCTGTCATTATCATCATCGTAAACGCCGAGCCGGACGAAGCACCAAAATCAGAGAAAAGCCGTAATCGGCTCACGTTGGATGGCGGCCCTGGGGCCGGACTGGATCTTGTATCAGATCATCTACCGGCCGGCGCTGGGAGTACCCTGTGTGTCGTTGCCCTGAACCGGCATCTTCCGAACCAGGGCCGCTTCCCTGCCTTGCAACAGGCCCGGAGAGGGACGTGTCGCTCAGGTCAGACGGGCCGACCATCGGTGGCACCACCGGTTGTGACCCGCCGCTGTGGCCTCGAGGTCTTCCGGGAAGTGGCGGGGGAGGGGAAGAGACCCTGGCAGGAGGGCCCAATGGGGGTCGAGGAGGTGACTTTGTCGCGAACTCCTCGTCTTCCAGCAACTGTGCTAATGCTGCTCCTCGTCGCGGTTGCGCAGGGATGACAGTGATTGGCAGGCTATCTGTGTCAGGAGTAGTCCGGAGACGTTGGAGAACCCTTTCAGCCTGTGTAGCGGCAAAGTCTTCAATGCGGCTTTTGATGTCCCATCTAGAAAATTTCTCGTGCTCTCGCTGTTCTCGGTGTGATGTGATCGGTTTAAGGCTCGTATGTGGCAGAACTTCTGCAGGCGGGTCACGGCATCTGCGGTGAAACGGATTCAGTAGCATCAGAGTCCCCCAGCCCTTGTTGAGCTCCTTCTTGGGAGCTGCCTGCGTCTCTGGTATAGTTGCGGCCATCTCGGGTCTCCCCATTCCCGCTTCTTCATGCGAGGAGCTGACGGTATCGCCCTGAGATGATGGCCGATATCTTTCCTCCGTGGTTCTCGAGGCGGTCTCGGTGAGTGGCTGATAACGTACCCGATATATCGTACTATCAGCACTCGCTGTATCTGTCCTGCTCACAGGCGTGGCTGCGGGCGGTGGCCGGGACGGCCAAAGCGGCGGCTGCAAGAGACGAGCTTCAGCCTTGCCCGTCGCCGGCGCTTGCACAGCCGAGTCGAGTTGTGGCTGGCTCCCAGCATCGGTATTGCTTTCAGGCCTCGAACGGTACCTCCTCGCGATCGGAGACATGGCAGGCCAGACATTGAGGCGATTCCCTGAAGCGAGTCCAACGCCACCGTCTTGGCCATCTTTATCGCCATTATATCTCCTTATCTTCCTCTTACGAGGCCATGTGAGGTCCGACGGCGAGATTTCTATCATCTCGTCTCCATCGAATACCTCCCGACCCAATACACCGTCCTTCTTCTCTTCGCGTTCTAGCGCCTCGATTCTCTCCACCCATTCCCACACAACAACGCTCGCAGCCGCCGCGCCGACCCATCTGACATAGTCGCCCCATCCATTGATCTCCGTCTCTACGACATCCAAAACAAAGAATACAACAGGGACCAACAGAGCGCCGATGGAAAGGACGGCGACCAAGCAAATGTTTCGCATCAGAGGATGGTAAAATGCATATCGCTTCTTCATCAGCGCATAGTAAAGAACCCATGCGGCGTACAGAAGGCTAAGTGACAGCTGAAAGAGATAGCTGAGAGCTGGGACAGGTTCGGTGAAGTGGCTCGGTTTCGAATTGCTCGAGCCTGCCATGTACCGAAAGGTGTTGAGGGCACCAAATATGACATCGAGGCTGATAAGAGCGAATGCTGTCCATTTAATGATAATCTTCTCGCGTTGGCGCGGGAAAAGGCGGATCAACGTCTGGGCCTGCGCCAGCCAGAGGAACGTGTCAGATATGAGCTGAATGACCTTCAGATCCATCCTCGACTGCACCATCTGCTGGAGCCTCTGAGCATCGTCTTTCCCGCCGTGATACTGATCCTCAGCTTCGCGGAATGTCTCAACCGTGGCAATGGTCAACGACACGGCCACGAGGAGTGTTGCAACCTTCTGTAGCCAGGGCCGACCTCCGATACTAATGCCGCCTGAAGCGCCGTTGGTAAAACCACGGCGTCCTAGTGTCACGACTCCGCCATCTAAAAACGATCTCGGTGCGATGACGAGCATAATCAAGAGCGTGTAAGCAAGCACGGTGGTGGCGGCCAACGCATAGCACTGCGCTGATATCGAGGAGTAGAACGGGCCCTTCAGTTTGTTAGGACTGTCCGGCGGGCCTGGCCAATTCTTCTCGTCCGGGCGGATGCTACCGGTGACGATGATGGCGCGGTGGGCAATGGCTGCCGCCGCCGTGGCACAGGAGGGTATGAAGACAGCATCGGCGGTCAACGTCGTCGGTGTAGCGCCTGCAACGGATAGTACGCCGTTCGCGGGGAGTGTGAGTGGTACACAGGCGGTAGCCATGCTCACTTGTCGCAGAAAGGGAGTTGCAATTGTAAGGCCAGGCTGCGAGGTACAAACGCCCTAGGGTTCGTTCGCGTCGGTTATGACCAATGACTGGGCCACGGAATGATCGACCGAAGACGGTTTATCGGATAACGTTCGCCATGGAAATCGACTAGGGGGCCCTCTCGAGGGCTTCGGGAAGGCGTGCTTTCAATCGAGTCGCGTTGCACCGCCTTGTTCTATGTTGTCTGGGTGCTTCCTTGGTCGCGACTCAAAAGATGACTCCTAGCTCTTGCTTCTGCCTGTGTGACGGTTGATCGTCTTTCGTCTGTGTCGCGTCAAGATGTGGAGAGCGGACCGATCAATCGGCCATATGGTCGTTTTTCTAATAATTCTCTGTGCGTTGTCGTGCAACGAGGCGCGAGGTTCAAGGTGTTTGAATGTATTGTTAGTTCAAGGCTGGGCGCCGAGAAGCAAGACCGTTAGAGTGGTAACAGGAAAAGGGAGAGAGGCGATGGGAAAACTTGGGAAGTATATCTGGGCAGTTCTGACAAGCAGGTAAGGTTACTGCTGTACTTAGGCAGGTAACAACGTGTAAAATCTGCCCATGACTGCCTCCTTATTGGTACTGTGCACAGCAGTACTGCGGTACGGCGCGTCAACAGACTCAGCACAACGGAAGAGTCAGAAACTGCCCACCCAACCAGCACTATGGAAGCTCGGATAGCAGCGGTGGGGTCTTGGAGAGCATTAAACCCCCGGCCAACCAACTTCCCAAAGCGTGAAGACATCGAGCACAAATTTCTGACACCGACCTGACTTGGTACATGTACGTAGGTTAGCCGGTAAGTCAGACCAATGCTATCTGACAGCACTGGCTTTAGACTTAGTGCCTGTATGTAAGTTGTACAGCAGTGCATGATACAATGTATGTTCTTTTCATTTCATTTGGATACCTAGGTACCTCGACTGTATGTCGCTCTACGAGGTTGTCGATGTGCTCTTTCCTAAAAGGATTCTGGGGCAAATCTATGCCCTCCCTGGTCGAGACCAGTCGGTGGAATAAACAGCAAATCCTTATCTGTTCAACTTTGTACTGGGTTAACCAAGATGTCTAGACCACAACTGCGACAGGTTGTTGTCTTCCCTTAGGTCCGGTCGGTAGAATGCGAGAGCTGCATAACTTTTAATGTAGGTAGGACCTTTACCGACACTTAGCAGAAGGAATAAGACTGAGTTTTGTGTGTGAGGTAGGGCGCAGGATTGCGACAGCTTATTCAACAAGATATTCACCCGCAAAAGAACTCGCGGCCATTTGTTTTGACCTTTACTCTCCCCAATACGAGCGTGGGATTGCTGGATTTCAAATTCGCCTGCTACTGCACATAGGTGGAATGATTAGACCAATTTGTGCAAGCCTTACCTGTTTCGAGCTGGGCATATGAAAAATCTGCCCAAGTACAGTACTTAATTAGTAATAATAAGAGTCTTCGCCATCTACAAAGGATGGATGTGCGATGTAGGACACAAGAGCGCCGAACCCAATCAGCCCTAACCAATGTTATTATGTTAAAGTACACTGTTGGGGGAAAACACACATTTACCACAGCAGCAGTCGACGACCCCACCGGCGATAATGTCGCTGGCTGATGCTCAGGAGGCGTGATGCTGTACGACTCTATACATACAAGGCATGCCGTGTCGGAGATCAGGCACCATAAAGCTGCCCTTTGCTTATGAGGGTCTGTTCACGATAAACAGGAGAAGTAGGTTAAATGCTGATTCCTGCAGTATCGGAGAGGCCAGGCCGAGTGGACCACTTCACATCGACCTAACGGCCATTCCCGCATCGCGTATCATACGACTAACATCGTAGTACAGCATCTAGGTTAATAAGGTGTCTTGTACATCCCGTCTCCCCGCAACGAAATAACCTACTAGACTAGGACCACTAGTTTAAAAACTTTGGGACGTCAGTGGTGAACGAAATGCGCGCGTGGAGTTGCGACTGCATCTCATTGCCAAGAGGTTTTGGGGTATCTAGTGGACCTGCACACGCACACCCATACATCCACACACACACACACTCTCTCTCTCTCCCTCTCTCGCTCTCTCTTCTCTCCAATGTTCCCCTCACCGGCCAACGTTTTCTTTGGTTGTCTTCGGACCGTGCAGATATATGTTGTGTAGTAGGTAGTAAGTATCCCTAGGTTAATACAGTACCCATTGCTTGCAGCCTTGGCGTGAATTAATAGCCACTTGGCCGTTGACCCTGATCGTCTGCTAGTCACTTGGCAAAGCTTATTGAATTTGATCGTGAGCGATAACCTTGGCATTGATTGGGTTAAGGAACATGATCTCAGCGTCCGTTTTTTGGCTTCTCTTCAACAAATAGAGATGCGATGTAGCGTCTCACTGGGCCCATATAAATGCATTGATATCTGCAGCGTTGGAGGGTGACGTATGTATCTTTTAAGGTTAAATCTTTCCTTTCTGGGGATGGGGATAAGGCTCTCCAACTCACGCGGAAGGGAGATGCATCATGGTGGCTTTGATTACAGTCCGGACTAGAATTCTGTACTCTTTTCTGCGTAGTGTTCCATGTCGTACTCTTCAAAGACCGCCCAAAAAGCTTACACCCTACTAGGGCCTGTGATACTGCGTATTTGATCTCGGCGGCTTGGAGAAAGAAAGGATAACTCGTGGCAGGCTGCAGTCGAGTTACTGCTGTCTCTCATGCGTCCAGGCGCATCTGCCCAGAATACGAATACGTCTAAGAGAAGACGATGAGAGACATGTGGAGCATGTGGCTGTCGGGTTTATTAAATTGGTCAAGCCTAAATATTTCATACCTCTGAACAAGGAACCCTCATGACTTTGAAGAATACCAACTCAACAAAAAGCCCTGATTTTCCCAGTACCGAGGAGATGCCCGCGAGAGACGCAGGAAGCATTTGCTTTTAAGCGGCTCGTGTCAGAATACTCAAAACCTTGCCCTCGCTTTCACCTGCTGTGTTCTCTTGGTGGTGTCAGGTCACTGGTCAAGAGAGCTCGAACTCCAATTCAGATATATAGTCTAGAGCTCCGGGGAAATAAATGGTGACCCCAAAAAAATCCAAACATTGAAGCCTTTTTTCGTATACGCGGCACTTTTCTTATACAACCCGCTAACCTAGGTTGCTACGTGATTTGGATCATATGATATACAGAAAAGCTTTCGACTATACCCCTCCCTCACCTAACATACGAACTCGGAGAGGGTCCCTGGATCGGATACCTATATGCCAGACGACATGTCGAATAGGTACCGTCTCGGACGGCAGCTGCTGAGTACGCTCTACCAGAGAATCCGGCCATGGGATCTGAACTAACTTAGCAGTCTCGCACGCTTGAGCGGATGATAAAGTAAGACATATGCAGGCATCACACAGGTGACAGCATAATCATATCACCAGCACAGACAGCCCATTTGCTCCCTCCCGTTCGATGTTCCGGCCTCGCATATCTGCGAGCTCACATCCTAGTACCCGCTGCGAGTGGGCGTAGTAGCTCCCCTTTTCATATTGCCTTCCCAAGGCTCAAGGCCTTCCTTCTCGTACAGACTACAATTGAAGCCAAAAAAATCAATAACTCACAAGTAGGCTTGCAAAGCACTGCCTGCGTCACAGGTAGCCAGCCAGCCGCAAGCAGTCAGTCACAACAGGTCATCGGAAGAAATTTCTAAGGTCATGTACCAAGCTGCCAAGGTTCACTTTCCGCAGCTCACGATTGCGCGCCATGAATCCGAGCATGGTACACACTACCTACCTACCTGGGGTATCTCCACTACTTCAGCAGCCAGTATCGCAGGAAGCAAAAGACGCCTCTTAGCACATCCTACCTCAAAGATAATCATAGACCAAAGGGCATAAAAAATAACTAGCTACACCTAGCATCGTAAAACAAAAAAAATTACAACACAACAAGAGACTGACATACAAACCCGACCAGAGTGAACCCACAGCCAGCAGACTAACTTAGCACAGCACGTCAGTGATGGATAAAATTAGTAGTGCGAAATTCCAACAAATCACGGCCCGCTTGGCTCACCGGTAGAGCGCCTCACTAGTAATGAGGAGGCAGCTGGTTCGACTCCAGCAGTGGGCATTCTGTCTGATTTCCAAATCCGAATTGGTGTAGTGGCCAACATTTGACGCTCTCATGAAGTGATCCGTCAAGCCCGGGGTTCGATTCCCCGATTCGGAGTTTCTTTTGTCTCACGCCCATCTATTTTTGCTGTGTTGTTTTTTTCTCAAATAGCGCGAGCACCATAGCTATTTGTTCATGTTGCCATGATGGTGTAATGAAAAGGCTACTTCTAAACCAACTTGACTTTTGCTTTTCTTTTGATGAATCATCCTTCTGCCTTGTCAGTAGCTTGCTACTAAGAGCTTTCTAATTATACTGCACATTATGCTACGCGTACTAGACTTAGCAAGTTGTGAGCGTATGGCTTGTCTTGTCTACTAGCACCACAGAGCAGCATATTGTTTTGTGAGATATTCCTAGGAGATGAAGAGTGGCGGTATTGATAATATGTAGGAGCTACTTGTCAGTCTAGGTAGGTGTGCTTCAAGCGGTCCTGTCTGTTCCAATCTCGTACAGGGCCTTTACCAGCAAGCCTCAGACCTCATAACAACCTGAGAATACCCGGGACATCATGGAGGCAATGTCACCCATCACGTCCTTGTGTGTATCCATCATTCCATCGAATGCCATCCTCTTCCACTTCGTCGACCCTAGAATAGACCGTATAACCACACCACCCACCAGATCATTCTTCAGCCACAGCTTTCCTCTGTCAGGTTTGTATTGATGACAATGTCATCCCTGTCCCTGAACTGGAGAGTGATCGTGACCCCGGTCAGATTCAAATCGTCCTTGTCACCGTCCTCAGCGGCAGACGTCGTCGAGGAAATGCTCGACATCTCGGCCTTGAGCTGCCGGATCTCGGCCGCCAGTGCCAGATAGCGCGATTTCCAGCAACTATTGTGGTGTGAGGGCACGATGGGCCTCGGCGACACGATATCGATCTCGACCGAATCATTCTGAGCTAGCCGCTCTCGTTCGGTATGGTGCCGGGAGTACCGCTCATCCTGACATCTGGATGCCCTTCCACCGTCTCTATCTGCGTCTCCATCGGCATCTCCATCGGCATCTCCATTGGCGTCCCCATCGGCCTCTCCATTTGCGTCTCCGTCAACGTCTCCACCAGCATCTCGGTCAGCGTCTCGGTCAGCGTCTCCTCCAACGTCTATATCAACGTCTATATGAACCGTTGTATCCGGCCTCTGTCGGGCGTCTGGGAAGGGGGATCGCTGCGCGCTCCTGTGTTGGGGATGGTCTTCGTCCTAGGTTCTTTCATCATCGTCTCCTCGACGTTGGTGTTGTGAGACATGCGATGCAGTGGCCGGCGATGGAGTAGAAACCCTGACTACCTCGATTATTTCCTCACCGTCTCCTCGACGTTGGTGTTGTGAGACATGCGATGCAGTGGCCGGCGATGGAGCAGAAACCCTGACTATCTCGATGACTTCCTCACTTGGCTGCGCGTGGTGGCTTGAGGAGCGGCTTGAGGAGCGGCTTGAGGAGCGGCTTGAGGAACGCGATCCTTTTCCACCATGAGCCCGACGACCTTTCCGATGGTGGCCGAGGATCTTGGAAAGGAATCCATGGTCGCGCTCAGGTCTCTCATCACTTTTCGGTTCAACATGATGTAGTACAGAGATGACATCGGCTCCTTCTTTGGTCGGCTGCTTCAGCCAAGGGGGCGTATTGATCAACCGTCGTTTTGGCGGATCGTGAGAATCGAGTTCTAATCTTGACTCATCCCTTGCTTGTGTCTCATCACCTTCGAATCTGGCTTTCCTCGCTTCGTATGAGCCGCTTGGAGATTTGATGTCCACTTCGTATGAGCCGCTTGGAGATTTGATCTGCACTTCGTATGAGCCGCTTGGAGATTTGCTGTGCTGTGAACGGTGGCTCGGTATCGGCAAGGCCCCTGAGTTCTCCACATCTATCTCGGCATCTATATGTATGGCGGGGATTCGTCCGTGGCTCTTGGTGTGTGTGTCCTGTTGAGTTGAGGCACTCACGAGACCTGTCATCTTGCCGCTGTGCTGGCTCCCATACTTGGTCTGCTGACTCCCATACTTGGAACATGACACAATATGGCGATAAGGGTGACGCCCAGAATGTGCCGCTCTGCACAGAGCATCATCGCATTCGTCTCGATATCTCTTGTCGGAGGAGACATGGTCCAGCTCTGTGCCTTCATGGTCTCGATCCAGTTCTCTGCCTTCATGGTCTCGGTCCAGCTCTCTGCCTTCATGGTCTTGGTCCAGCTCTTCGGGTTCATTGCCTGGGTCCAGCTCTTTGCCTTCATGGTCTCGGTCTAGCTCTTTGCCATCATGGTCTCGGTCCAGCTCTTTGCCTCTATGGTGATCACGACTTGGGGCATCCCGAACATACCTGACAGTTTCGGTCTTCCGGCATTCAATTATCTCTGGAGACGCCGACCCACTCCCGTCGTCATCATCCACATCTCGCCAGCTACAGTTGCCACGAGCTTTAGGTGGTTGATGCTGCCCGGCGCCCGAGTGAACCTCATGCCGGTCTTGCGGAGCGGGATGGTGTCTCGGGTTCTCATGATGGCGTGCTTTTCTGGATTCCACCTCCGTCTCCTTCGTGTCCAGAGGTACATCCGACCCACTCCCGTCGTCATCATCCACATCTCGCCAGCTACAGTTGCCACGAGCTTTAGGTGGTTGATGCTGCCCAGCACCCGAGTGAACCTCATGCTGGTCTTGCGGAGCGGGATGGTGTCTCGGTTTCCCACGGTGGTGTGCTTTGCTGGATTCCACCTCCGTCTCCTTCGTGCCTATAGGTGCATGTTGCGGTCCATCTCGGACGATGGCAGTGTCGGCATGAGCTTGCCGGAATCTGCCGGAAATATCGCAAACGCACTTTTGACAAAAGCGGTGGCCACAAGAAGAGCAGGATGCCGGAGCCCGCGTCACTGCTGAGCACACGTGACAGTGTATGAGATATTTTCGGGGGCTGCCATGTCCGTCCCCAGATAGAGATGGACTCTCCCCATCTGAGAGCCAGCCAGCGGGCTCATCAATGTTATACTGTATAAACATGTCCCGGGCCGACCTCCGTTTCTTCGCATGGGAGGTCGTATGCCATGCGTGTTTGTGCTTCGGATGGTGTTTGAGGGGTCTTGTGATATGCGCTGTGCCAACGTCAGGTTTCGACATTGTACATACGAGATTATAGCGAGGCCCTTCGGCGTGGCCATGTCGGCCGCCAGTGGATCGAATCTCCGTGAGACCAAATTGATCACATAGATGGCCCATAGTATAGCACTTCCGACACGATGGCCCAACCCGGGGCATTGGCAGGTGTCCGGCTTGGTGAGAGGTGCATGCATAGTCATTACCCTTGTTCGGGTTCGCATCACAGGTGTGGAAGACCATTGTCTGGGCATTCGGAGGCGTCTGGAAGTCGGTGACAGTGTAGGTGTGCATCGTGGGATCTACGACCCGGCGGCGTGGCTCTACCAAAGAGGGGTGCTGATGGCCATGGTTGGCGAGATCACCATCGTTGGAGGGAACGGTGTCTATGGAGGTCTCAGCCTCACGTGTCTGGTTGAGTTCGTCGCCGAGTCCGTCCATGTTGTTCCGGAATATATGAAATCAAGGATAGAAGTGAGCTCAGGCTATGATGTCAAGAGATATGGTAAAAGGCACTGCCGTTAGCTGGAGCTTGCGATAACAATATTGTTTATGCTCAAGAAACCTAGGTAGGTATATGATCGGTCAAGAATGCCAACAGAAACGAGACCAATAAAAGGAATGAGGAATCAGACCAGCTGAAGCTGTGGTGGTAAAGGACAAGTTTAGAGTCAACAAAGCTGGAAGGGTAGGGAAATATATAGTCAACGCAGTGAGCAGGAAGGAGAGAGACAGATAGGTCCGAGGAAAGAGACAGACAGACAGGCCCGAGGAAGGAGACAGACAGACAGGTCCGAGGAAAGAGACAGCCTGACGGACAGGTCCACGGAAAGAGACAGCCTGACGGACAGGTCCGAGGAAAGAGACAGACAGACAGGTCCAAGGAAAGAGACAGACAGAAAGGTCCGAGGAAGGAGACAGACAGAAAGGTCCGAGGAAGGAGCCCAACTGAAACTGACGAACAGAGCCCAAAATGTTGGCCCATCCCGTCTGGCGAAGGAGGCAGTCGCAACAACTAGGGCAAGCAGGCACATCGTTATGTATGATGGGAGGAAACTACAGTTTGCCAATGCTCAAGGATGCTGCTAAACCTCATCGGGTCGCTCATACGAAATGTAGGGAATTATTCTGATGTACAAGTTGGTGTCATAGTATCCTCTCTATACAGTTTATTTTAGGACGGCCTGCAAGCTCTCTAGAACCTGTGCAATGTATTAGCTTTCTTGTACTAGACGTCCCTGTGGTATCTCTTACCTCTAGCTCGATCTTAGCCTCGGCAATGTCTTGCTCACTGCCACTGCCGCTGGCGACCTTCTGCGCCTCGGTGATTTGGGACCGAACAGCCTCTGCGCTGAAGTCCTCCAAGGGATAACCTTCGACGGCGTTGATGCTCAGAACCGAGTTGGGCTGAACGGTGGCGAAGCCGCCGGAAACTAGCATTGATGTTTTAGCAATCTTCCAGCGCTGATTCTCCTTCTTCTTCTTATTCTTTATGACAGTCGCACGTACGGAAAAACTGCTTGCTGGCACCACCCTCCTCAATGACCTCGATGAGACCAGGCTTCAATTGTTCGATGGAAGGAACGTGGTTCGCGAGGACGCCCATCTCTCCAGACTCGGCAGGGATGTTGACTTGGACAACATCCTGGGAGGTGTAGATGGACTGATGCGGGAATTAGCAGGTAGGGCGACAACGGAGACGTTGGTAGGCGAGATCGACATGATGGAGAAGGGGTCGCAGAGTTGCTGTATCAGCGCCGGGGCTGTGCTTTCGAGATAACCCATACCTGGTGAGGAAGAGACAAGCTTAGCTTGATCTACGCAAAAGTTAGCAAATCGACCTCGTAGCTGAAATAGCTGGTATATGCGGGAGTGCATGCCTTGTCAGGGGCGGCATCAGCATAGCTCCGTCGTTGCAGAGGCTGGATGGGGAGCCGCAGAGCAGCGGGGCGGGCTCTGAGAGCTGTTCGGGCGACGCGAAAGGCGTTCATGATGACAGGCGTTGTCAATTGAAGGAATGGGCGACGAGCGAGGCTCACGTTGGTCGAACACAGCAAATTGAGATTCAATGCTTTGGGATACCGTCCTTCGAAGATTGGAGAGCCCTAGCCCAGTTGGGTAAGCGCACTTACGGCACGTGCCAAGTCACATGATTTAATACGAAACCGCTTACTTCACTTCACTTACACAGTAAAACTACTGAAAGCCCTTTAAAGAGCTTACCCAACCAATGTGCCGATGTGACCATTAACCTAGCACTCCTAGATGAACCTTTCTACAAGTATAGGCAGGGCCTATCTAGGCAGTGGGCAGGTGCGTACAGTATCGATCCTTGGATCTGTTGTGAGACTGTGTCATTGTACACACATGAACCGAAATGAGCTGCGAGCCTTCTCCGTCTCTAAAACGGTGCACCGATGCATAGCTCTTGGCCGCGGGCCGACGGCACAGAGAGCTCTTCAGGAGGAACATGCGTGGCCATCTACTCCTTGATGTTATTGGAAGGATACCGGTCCATCATGGATTCTGGCTTCACTGGTCCATGGTTGGCTTGTTCGCAGTGGCATTGCGACGTATGTATCATACACCAAGCCTCTGTGATTGCCTAATGAACGCGACATGCAAAATTGAGCATTACGGCCTTCAATGCAACACATGAGCTTACGGTCGGGTAGGAGCTCGCAGAGACCGTCAAAGAGAATATTGAATGCCTGGCATGGCATTTGGAGTGTGCTATGTCACAAAACACCGCTCTGGCTTCAGTCCAGCCAATATATGATGTCTGTTTTGAATATACGCCGCTGAATTCCAGCTTACATGCTTCGGATCAAATCGCAGTTTCCATAAAACCCCATTGGACATGTATGTGTTGGTTGAAGAAGGACAGATTCAATGGAGCCCAATAGAGTACGGATTTCCCTGTGCAATAAGGCACATGTTATTATCAGGTGTTATGCCCATAATTCAATGCTTATGTAGGGATGGTAGGACTCTACAGACGAAACGCAGGACAAGTAGGTAGTGCGGGGAATGTTGATCACAAAGACCTTCCTATGACCACGAGGTTTGGGTTGGAGGACGCAATAATCTGATAAGCATATGTGCATATAAGCCAATGGCGAATTCGCAAGCCGCGGAATAGGCAGGCTGTTGACACCTTCGGACAGACATGCAAATGAACAAGACAGGATATTTCAAGTCACTTGTACAGCATATGATTGCACCAGTAATTCCAATTCCATACTTCGCAGATCTATTCTGATTGTTTGGTTTTTGGGACCAAAGCTGGACCAACAACATGGAAGCGTCCTCAACACACGTGGGGGGATGCGGGGTTATTGTCTCGTGGATGTTGCTTTGGCGACATGCTGGCTTCTAAACTCTCTCAAGTGAAGGCGGGGTGGCGGAGGAGCTGGAAATTGCGCGGAGCTGTAGCCCGGCAATATAAGGTTAGTAATCCAGTGCCCTCTTTCCCATTTGCATGGCGATCGCGGGCTGGCAGGGCTGGCAAAGTCCATAAACAGCCCTTGAATGGCAGTTACGATCATGCAAGGTTGTTGGAGGAACATGGATGGCACATACATCATATGAAACAGGCGTGGCGATTTGAACGCGTGTACATACCTATTGTAGCAGCAACTGATCAACATCATAGGCTGGACACTGGACAGAAGATGACAAGTCGGTAGTCCTGTCTGATGTCGACTAGCTAGGTAGGATAGGAACCTACACAGGTCGGTATGAGACTTGCATTGGCTGGACACTCCTGGACATGTATGGAACGAACCCAGCTACTACCACTTAAGCAAGAAATGGATACAATATGTTCTGGAACAGAATACTGCTGAAGAGCTTAAGCGAATCAGCTCCTGAAGACATGACCAGATGACTGTTATGAATCTGCAAGGATAGGAACTCGCACACTGTTGCAGGGCTAGGTCTGCATGCACAGAATACGGGGAACTTACAGTGCCTTCTACTGCAGCTTGTGTGAGAATTACATATTGTTATTACCTGTCACGTACATAAGATATCAAATGTACAAGGAGGTAAGGTGCTACTACTAGTACTGCGTATCCTGTAAATTACTTGAGATGCAACAGTTCTGCTGTACTGCTGTACGGCCGTACCTTACCTACCTACTAAGTTACTCTCTACTACTAGAAGGTACTATGTATGTTAGGTAGGTAATTTCGAGAATGATGTGCAGGAACCAACCAGATCGGCCGCTTGCCATAGCGCCATGTGCATCATCGAACCGTGTCACCAGCTCCTTTTGAACCTAGGTTGGCAACAAGGCGTTTGGAATGTCGAGAATATACCTACTAAGTAATGGCTGTGCAACATTACATAGAAATACTGTCAGCTTTCGATTATAGATACGTAGGAAAGCTGCTTATAAAAGAAATCTCTTATGAAAATACTGTGCTTACCAAGTACTGTAGGTAGGTCAGGAAAGTGGTGGATTATCCAAAGGCTGTGATAATAGGTCTGGAGGTATCCACTGCTGCACGTATAAATGGCCAGGGAGACCCGGTGATGCTCGTCTAATGCACGCAGGAGTATTTTAATCGCGCATACAGTTCTATGTACTGCTGTACAGTGGTAAGAATAGTAAGGGGTCATGCCCGACATGGTAATGTGACAAACACAAACACAAATGAATATTGGGGGGCAACAGACCAATCACTCGCATAATACGACACTGTGGGAGTTTTACGGAGTACAGCAGTATCTCGTCTACATATTGAACTGTCTGCCGTCTGCTGTTGTTTTACACAGTAGGTAGATACCTCAGACCATACAAAATTACCTACAGGTTGTATGCTGTATGCTGTATGCTGTACCGATACAGTAAATACCTACAAACATATGGTAGGGTGTTGAATACTTGCAGGGTTCTGGAGTTCGGGATAGCCCCAATCTTGCCCCCCCGTCCAACTACCGTCCTATCCCGTAAGCTGGGCAGAGCTGGGCAAGGGAAAGAGTTTGCTAGGTTGGAATTTACACATTCACCGCAAGAAGGGAGGTCTCGCCATACCCGTACCCGTAGCCGGACCTGCCATCGGACAACCTGGATGACATGAGAATAAGTTCAAAACGGTACTCAGCCACCGTTTACATACCACCGGCGTGGCCAGCCTACATGGTACAGAAGGTGGCCGGCCCAGACATAGTGTCAACTCATCCAAAAGCTACAACACCTTGTAATGAGTGCCTGCATCTCACTGCAGACCATATTGCATACAGCATGACAGGTTTGCACGGGCGTCCCTTATTTCGCTCAGCGAAAATATTCATTCTGGGTCAAGACAGGCTACAAACCAGGTCTATCACTTGATTAGAGAGACATATTACATCTACCTCATATAAAGGTGATAGCAGTCTCTAGCCTGAAAGTATTTGATTGCATGGCCAATATCGGAAAGTGGCTAACCTAGCAGAACTTTAAGGGCTTACTTGAGTCTTGTAGGTCAGGCAGGAGTTACAGCTCCCAGCCAACTTGAAATTGTCTGCATACATTAGGTAGTGGTTGCCCCTTACTCTTTTTCAAGATAAAAAAACCCTTTGCAGTACAGCAGGAGCATCGAAAAGCCTTCTACTTGTGCTACAACACCAAATGCCTTCCTACGGTTACCTTGTAGGCTTGCACTATTGAGCCAAGACAAGAAAAGAAGCCAAGGGCTATCAAGACTAGATTAGCCGCTCCTGGTCAATCTGTCGTTATTAGGAAAGGCCACAGGCGGCGCTTGGTTTCTAGTAGAAGCTTGAATTCCAGTATCTAAGTACTTGGTACCTAGTGACTGTACAACAAACAGCACAGCTGGAGGCCTGTAGAAACAATACGCCTTGTACAGTGTCTAAACAAGATATCAAGGTATACAGTGAGCCCGACAACCTTACTAGCACTACATGTACCTGCAAATAGGTGCGGTACAGCAAGCATACCCTTGTTCAATTTACCCTATTCGACGGAAACATGTATGCAGGGGCTAGTGTTAGCGCATTTAACTTTTCACTCCTTCTACCCCTATATGCCAACTTGGACGGTTAATTGCATGCCGATACTAGCCAGTCCTTTGCCCATACCTACATACTACATATGTAGGTACTGCTCCTGTGTCCACTGTCCAGCAGTACTAGATACTGACAGCCAGCTGTACTGATGTAAAGGAGGAGTCAATGAATCCTTGTAAACCATACAGCAGTGGTCCCATACCGGTTGTCTCTTTGTGGGTAGGCTAGGAGCAGGAGTAAAAAAAAAGGGCTGCTCGCACCTTCATTACCCTTCCCCATGACGACAGTGCATCTATTAAGTCATCGGTACTGTATGACCCTCATGTTAATAGCAAATACTTGTAAATACCTACCTACCTAAGCCTTCTCGGGAGATAGAAGCTAATAGGTACTAAGCTGACAAGTGACCACAGTGGAAGAAAAAGAAGGACAAGAAAATCAGGTTGTCTATGTACTGTCTTACAGCGGTATGTATGTAGGTATCGTAGTGCTCTTCAAAGTAGTCATTATCGATTTGGTTTCATCCAGGTTTTTGCCCTGGCTACTAAAATCCCGTCTGCCACCACCCACCTTTCTTGGGAATCTATTTTGACGAGCATCGCTCAACTCTCTCTGTTCTATCATTCCCTCCCCTCCCGGTCGCTTTTGTCTCTTTCATAGGGATACCAGAATCCTCCCGCTTACTTGGACATCGTCCAAGACGAAACGGGCGTGTGTGGTGTCGCCTCTTCGGGACTACCTGGCGATCCCTCTGCGCCACTGATCCGACGTCAGTACTTAATAGGGCCAAGACTGACCAAGACCCTTGCGCCCCTTGTGTCTTGTGTCTTGGTACAACCACGTCTGAGTCGACTGGAATAACTGTCAGCGACTCAGCACACGTTCCCATCATCCCCCTATGCTCACTGGTTTCCCACGCTTCGCCAGAACTGGTCATCATCGACACTTTCTTTAAACCCGACTTGCTCTGCTGTGCCTCTGCCTACCCTGGTTCAGACAGATTCACACATAACACACGCAACCGCAACACAACACACCCACATCGACCTTCTCCTGCCAGCTGATTCTATAAGACTCAATTACCATGGCTTTAAGATTATAGCAAGTCGGTCCCTAGGGACACTCCAAACTGCGCTTCTTACAGTTAAGAAACCGAAGCTCTACCTATTGTGGCTTTGCGGCTTTGCATTCGAAAATCCGCATCTGCATCTTGCTTTTGGCTCTCTTCCTGAGAGTTGAAAGTACCTCTTGCTACCATATTCGACTCTTTCTTCACCAATACCCGATTGTTCTTATGAAAGTCTTGTCATCATGGCAAACGAACGAGCGTACCGTCCCTGTCTCCCATCCGACGTGGCCTGGGTTTCTCGGGAGGGCCAGTCGCAACATGCCGCAGACGACGAGGTGGCTGCCGAAGTAGACGAACCTCCAGACCTAGGCCTCGCCTGTGCCAGGACTCAGTTCAAGAGAAACGTGGTGCCGAAGATTGCGGAGCACTCCGAATCACTGCTGACAAAGGCACTCCATCAGACCGACGCCGATGTGTCCAGGCTTCGGTACGGTGCGTCTCCTACAAGGCGGCGTTCCATGACTAGCAATATCAGCTTTGCTTCCACCGCCGACCTCACCAGCGACACTGGGTTCACCAGCCCTGCTCGCACAAATACCCCGAGTCCACCGCCACCCATGATACGGCCCTATCAGCTGGATCGCGGCCTGTCTGGGATGCTGAAGCAACATGTTGTGCTACAAGGTTCGGAAAGAGAGGTGGAATTTACGAAACCTATCTCACCCCCGTCGAAGATGGCGATGGAAACAAACGACACGGCCCAGGTAGCCCTGCCGAAGAAGCGATGCATCTCATTTGCTTGTGGTCCAAGGCCCGAACGCGAGCGAACATTAAGTCAAGCCCAACCCCAACCCGCTGAGGCTCACCCAGCATCTGAAGAGAAGCCACAACGGAAGTCATGCATAAAATTTGCTTGCCCTACAAAGCCCGTACCTTCGCCCGGAATAGCGTCGCCTGGGCACGACCTGTCAAGTACACCTGCTCCGAATGTTCCGAAAGTCAAGCCGGCTTCACCTGTTAGCTCACGCAAGCATCGTTCTTCATCGGCGAACCGTGGTCGTAGTCAGCGTTCGTCAACGCCCCGCCCTGAAAAGCCGGCTGGAGACTCGGCTCCACGCTCTAAATACCTCACTGCTGATGCCAGCGACCTTGACACGGAGTCTTCTCGATTCCACGAGTTCGCCAGTGATGAGCCTGTACAAGAAGATTGGATCCGGCAGGGGTTTCCGAACTTGTCCACTCGGTTGACGATCAATGATACATTGCGAAAGGAGAACGAGATTCGCCGGTTGGGAAAGGAGGCGGAAGAAGAGGCTCTTGAGGAAGAAGAGGAAGACGAGTACGAGGACGGGGACATTTATGGAGACGACACTGATCTGGTCGGTCTTGATGAGGACGAAGATGGCGACGACGATGATGCAGAAGATGAAGACGCACTTGACCAGTCAGGCTCCGAATCTGATGGCGTCGGGTCCGACGGATATAATACCGACAACGAGGTTGGGTTTGCCGATTCGGACGATGAGGAGGACGGCGATCTGCAACTCTGGACACCGGTGCTGGGCCTGGCTCTTGCCATAGCATCGAATGACACGCCAAGAGCGCGCCGGCGGTCGTTGCGCGTAGAAAATTCAGACACCTCCTCATCCGAAGGTCTCGAGAGTCGCCCCAGAATTCGAAAGAGGAGTCGCCGGACTAAGAGTGGACCTCGGACTCCCGAGCTGCCGGACAGTACGGATTTTGTGTGTGGTACTCTCGATGAGGATCGCGTGCTGGAGAATGCGTACATTTCCTGCATTGCTTCCAAACGTCGCGAAAAACTTCACTTGATTCCTCAGGATATCGATCCTAGCTTTCCCACATCAGAGCCTGAGGATGAGGAGCTGAGACCTCATCGACGCATTCACGACACTACTGACAATCTATGGATTGCTGGCGAGATGGAGGACATTGATCACAACGGAGACCGGGGCCGGAGGAAATCGGGCCATACATCGCCTTGGAAATATCGTTCTCCGCCGCCCAAGGGCCGGGGTCGTTCTCCAAGGCGGCTATTCGATCGCTACTCACCTCGCAGGCTCGTCTCACCGCCTCCTCCTGGTCGTGCCACGCGATCTCCTCCCGCCTCACTCGTGCAAGCCAGCCAGTTCCAACAAGTGCATTTCAAGTCGCTGGCCTTCCAGCCCGGGCTCACGCACACCAAGTCATTGCCCAGAGCACCAGCTCTTTTCCCACCACATATCAAGATTATTCGCAAAGTTGAAAGACAACCAGAGTACAGTGGCCATGTGCGGGGTGCCATCGATATCGTCAAGGGGCTAGAGCAGAAGCGCCAACGGAGACGAGAGAAGTTCAAGGAGAAGTATCTTCAGAAACACAACGAGAAAGCGCGGAAAGGCCAGCTCCCCCAGCAGCGACCACAGCCTGGACAAGGGGCTCAGCGGATGAGGGAAATCGGTCTACTCTCCGCTGGAAAACGAGACCCGGATCAATATGTTTTATCTGTTTAGCTTCACCGCCAGATACAATAGCTGGACGAGATTTTTGTTAAGGAGTTGGCGCCCTCTGATTCTGGCGCCCTTTTCCGGTATATTTTACACAGAGGCATCTAGCGGGGTTTTGCTACGAGCCAGCTGTACATAACTTTTCTATGCGTTTCATGAACATTTCTTTTTTCCCTCCTGTCATCGAGGCTTGCAAAGGGCATGGACTTTTTAGCGATGATTGTAGGTATCATGTTAAATGGGGAACGGTACATTCATTCTGCATCTGGCTTGGTCGGCGCATGGCATACCTAGAGACATGTCATTTTCCCAACTTGGGATGATGACACGGGCGTTTTTCAATTGAATTGTCTTGCAAATGCAAATCAGTACTGTCCTTGCTTTTCTATCAATACTTATGCATCATTTATACCTGCTCGCTTTGGTAAAAACGTGCTCTTTAAGAGTGACCATGTTCATGTTGCAAGGGATAAATAAACAACCTCTTGAAAACAAGAGAGCTTTTTGCTTACATACATACCCCCTCCTAGTACACGGCAGAGATGCTCCAAACTTAACCTACATGGTTTGTGATACTTCCTTCCAAAACACAGACAGCTGCTGTGTATAGCCTCTCTCTCCCCTCGAGGTACGCACTTATATATGTAGGTAGTTGTTTGTGAAGCGGCATTACTTGAAGTATTTATGCACAGATAACGGGAGGGCATTTTCTTCCCAGAAACTTAGACCTGACCTTGAAACTGACAGAAAAAAACAGAGTATAGGATTTCCTATCATGTTTTCTTCAATCTTTCTTTATTTGAAAGGCTAACGTATGTACTGTAGGTACTTAGGTATTGAGCCCATTTAACACGTCCATCAGTACTTTTAATTTATATATCCTGCTTTTTTCTTTTTGTAAATTACCTTTGTCTAGGTTAGACCAATATGTGTAAACCTATCGTATTAGGTAGTAGAACCTGTGTTTAACATCATACTTTAGATGTAAATCTATCATGCTTATTGCTTATTTAGGGTGACTGATGGTATTATCTTTTCCTTTTCGCTCCTCGGTAAAGAATCATCGTTAAACATTATCTTCCCAAGTTCCTATGTACTCGTAAAGACAAAATAGGGGGTCGGGCCATTACAACATTATAACCTAGCTAGACCCATGATAAAAACGTCAGAATCGCCTCATGTCCTCCGAACGCAGTCGAGTGTTATAGAAACAGCAAAAGACCGCACTACACAACGCTTCGATGTTTACGCCAACCCGATGCTGCTGCCGCTGAAAAGGCTATTGAGATATTTGTGTTCTAATTATTCCTCCTACTATATATACGCCCGGGTTCGACATCAGGTAACTGTCCTCTTTGCTAGGATAGCATCCTACGCTCAGAGCCACAGCATGCCGGCAACAGCGACGAGAGCCGCAAAGGCACTAGCTCCAAGCACGTGCTCTTGTCGAGCGCCTTCGTTTTTGTTAGACCCGCCGTTTTTGTTGGAGCCATCGTCCGAGGAGTCGCCTCCGCAATTCTGTGTGAAACCATGGTTGCAGTCAGAAGAGCCGCCATTGCTAGGCGCGCCGCCATTGCCGCCGCCGTTGCCGTTGCCGTTGCCGCTGCTTCCCCCATTGCTGCCGCTGTCACCGTTGGCATCGCCAGCTGCTTGGCCGTTGGTGCCAGGACCGCCACCACTCAAGCCGGGGACAACCTCCTTAGTAGTCTGGCTGGCGCTGGATGAGGGGTAATCAGCGTCCATGTCCAAGCCAGAGCCCAGGAGAGACTTGAGGACGGTGGGTTTATTGCCGTCGACGACAGTGTTGTTAGTGCCCAACCAGCTGTTGTACGTGTAGCTCTTCCCCTTGTTCGTGCCCGGGCCCGAGTTCGCCTTGTAGCATTCGATGGAGACATCACTGACGCTAGCGTAGTAGTAACCGTCCTGCTTGATTGCATCACTATCCCAGTCGATGTAACCACCTGCCCACTCGACGGTCCCCTTGGCGTTCGACGCTGCGCCTCCGGGCCAGATGGACAGCTGAACACGGGCTGGTGTTTGGGGGAAGTTCCATTGGTTTGCTGTCGCGTTCCATGTCTTCGATTTCTCTTGGACGGCACCCTTCACGCCATCCACATACCACTCGATTCTGTCCGGCGTCCACCTGATCTCATAATCATGCCAGTCCGTGTTCGTGTTCGAGACGTTGGTAATGTTCTGGGAATGGTGGTCTGGAGGGGGTCAGCATTCGTCTGATATGAAGCACCGCACTTTGGTTGTGGAATAGGTCTTACAGTCGGGGATTCCCTGGAAATAAAAGTTGGTCTGGGCGACAGAGAGGTCATTGCCGACCCATTCATAGTCTATCTCGTCCTTAACGTCGCTGAGAAGGATGAAGGCGGTAACGACACCGGCATCCTTGGAGGTCTTCATCCGGGCCTTTACAGTACCGTACCACATGTAGACAGTCGAGGCCAGGACGGTGCCGACAGAATTCTTGGGCATGGTCAAGATGACGTTGTCGTTCCATGTCAGCGGAGTACCTTGGGCAACCCAGTCGGCCTTGGAAGGGTCGCCGAGATATTTGGAGACATCGACAATGCGACTCGTGTCTTTCATCGGCATTGTCCTGTCTTCACAGGTCGGGGCGGGCACGCAAGCATCGAGGGAGAAGGACATACGCGGGTCGCAACCGCCGAGACAGTAGGCACCCGTACCGCATTGACCATATTCTGTTTACCACGACGGACGAGTTAGCGGTGACTGGGACCATCAAGCTGCCTCGATTCGCAGGGAGAAACGACGAGACGACACGACATACGGGAGCAGCAAGGCGCCTCTTCGGGGCATTTCTTCTCGAGCGAGCATGTTGCGGTCTCAGCGAGCACAGTAGAGATACCGAGACACGCCAGAGCGGCAAGCTTCGAGAACGACCGAACCATGGTGACTGCGACCGTTGTATAGCGGGGGAAATTATTTTATTAGGTGTTTTTGATGGTAATCTTGAAGCGAGAGGCAATGCGCAGCTGAGGCGAGCGATATACTATATATCTAGAATGTCGGCTGTTGGATATATCACCACACGTCTCTTGCAACGGTAATGTTCTTTATTTAACAAAAGGGGTACCGATTCGGCGTCGACAGATCAAGCGTCCCGCGTCCTTCAGGTGAAAGAAGAAGGGGTGTCGATCCGGATACGATAGGGGATACGTCTGCAGCGAACGTCGAGAGCCACACGTGCTACTAGGACCAAAAATATGATGGTAGCAAGAGTGGCGAGGGTCGAGAGGGTCGAAGAAGGTTACGTTGAGAGCGAATGTATGGGAGCTAAGAGGACAAAAGCGAGACGAAAAGCAGCAAAACCACGCCTCCTGTCTCGATCGGCAGTTATCCAAAACGTCGGCCAAAATTATACAGGACGGTTTAGGGCATTCCAATATGCCTAAACTAAACGAGAGTGGAATAAGGACGTGCGATAACGATTGAGCCCGAGTGTCATAACGGCGAGAGGGAATAATGAAGGAGACAACTCGACAGTGAAGATTTGCCCTTGGCAGCTGCCTGGCCCCTTGGTTGGGTCGGGTCAGACAGAACAAGGGGCTTGCACTGCCTTGCAGATCGTGAGCCCCAGCTGTGGATGCGGAATCATGTGGAACCACCTTCCCTTCAGACTTTCCCAACCTACTAGTCTACTGCTGTAGGCTACTACCAAGTATCTAGTAGTTGCCCAGAATAGATGTGGAGTAAGGCAAGTATCTACTTGTAACCTTAGTCTAACGTTAGTTCCAGAAAAGTCTGGCACGTCTGGATGATACGTTGCTGCTACATACTTGTAGTGTTGGCTTGGACGAAAGATCCCATAACAGTTCCTAAATTACCTAACCTAACCTAACCTAACCTAACCTTGGTACTCGTGACTGCTCATGAACAACTGCATTCCCTCAAGCATAAATCCAGCAAATCTCTTCCAGCTTCTCTTTTCAGAAGCTATCTACACTGACGGAGTCTTCCACAGCCTCAAAGTTGTTGGACCTCTCTCCACCCAATCAGTATTCGAGCTTTCAACCGTCTTGCCTACAGAACATGCTTTGTATGTTTGGTAGGTTAGGTAGTTCTCCCTCAGCCTCGAACTTGTGGTTAACCATACTTGGATGAAAGCTTTTGGAGTATACCCTTCAATGAATACGTACCTTGATAAAAACCAAAATCTATAGAGATATAGATCTATAATGCTTCCTTCCTCCCTTTCCAAATGAAGAACCGACAACAAAACAACGAGCGGTATGGGTTGGTTGCCTCTGCCCTGTGATGAGCAAAGCCCCCTTTATATGAAATCCCCATTCAAGTTATCGAACCAAGCAAATGTCTGATATACCAGACACCGCACGTCTTCTCGTAAATTCAGCTTGTGGGCTTGTTCGAGTGTCACCCAACCGTACCCTGCTGGTTGGTGGATCGAAGAGGCACTGTCCGTTTGGCTGCCGGCGTGCTCCGAGTCTGAGGCTAGGCCCGGGAAGGGTGGTCTCCCACGCAGAATATTCCTCGGCGCGGCAAGCTCAGTGGCGTTCTCGTCTACGAGCACGGCCACATTGAGCTGCCGATACAGGCCCGACAATATCCGGTGCTCGAAGACCTGTCCCCGGCGCCTCCGTCTTAGGGTACCTCTCCGCCTTGGGGGTCCTCTCCGCGCTCTAGCCTGCGGCTGGGCCTGATGAGCCTGATGATGGGACTGGGAACGGACTGAGGGAAGAGATAGCGTCGATATTGACGACAGGTCCTCTCCCGATGGATACTCTTCCTTGTTGTATTCTAGCGAATCGGACATACGCAAGAACTGGACTAGCCGCCCCAACGATGGCAGCTGGTCTGGCGTCGTGTGCACGTTCATCGGCCGTGACGGCAACGATAGCGGTGCTGGCTGCAACGAAGGGTCGATCAAATGGTGACCGTCGCCGTCGCTATTCGGTGCTGTGTCGAGCGTTGGATTAGCTGTATTCGCTCCTCCTGTTGGCGGCGGTGTCCGCTCTGGGATCTCGAAAGTCTCGAGGTCGTCTTGAAGAAAGCGCCGGACCATTTCGTCATAGCTGCTCATGTCATCGCTGTTGTGTCCATCGATCATTTGAGCCTCCTCTCCAGCTATGCTCCAACCTCCGCTTCCAATTCTCCTGGCCATATTACCGTGCCAACCATGCTCAATGCCGCCCACGCCCCCCCTGCTGGACTCTTCCACTTCGCTATCATTGTCCTCATGCTCATCGGACTCCGTTTCATCCGACGAATAATAACCATCCTCGTCATCCCAAGAGATCGCCTTGACTTCCATCTCCCATTCCGCAGCCCGCAGCATCTGCATTATCTTGACTACGCGTAGTCCGGTCTGGTTCCTGACGGTCCTTTCAATGGCGGACGAGATCGAAAGATCGTCGTGCAGCACTGTGCCTCCTGGGAGCTCCCAGTCGCCGACTTGCTGTCGCGTCTCGGACGTCGAGATGAACATCGACTCGTCGTCCCACCACACAAATGGTTTGCGGCGGCGAAGAAGTAGAATAGCCGGCTGCGCAGTCGCCTGGTCTAGCCGCAGGATGGAGACGCCTACGTTCAGGCATATTCCAAGATCGTTCGCGTCGGCCTTCTCTTCTCCTCTCTGGCGGGGACTTTCGGTGGCTCTGTGTTCCTCGTATTGGGCCCGGGACATGGCCAATGTGGTCTTTTCAACCTGTGTGAGTGCCGATCTCATCATTCTGGCCACGCTGTGCTTGTGCTGAAGCCGGCATGGGAAACGACGTGGTCACGCAATCAGTAGGTATATTACTGTTCTATTCCTCGGTACCGGCCAACCTTCTCGAAGTATGGTACAACTCTGCGATGCTGTGCCGAGCGCTACGCGAGGGATGAAAGGAAGCGGAGTCGAATCGAAAAGTCGGATAGGATCGTGTTGGATACGCAGAAAAGTGGCTGTCGGTCGACGGATTGGGTATGTGCAATCGAGACAAGGAGAAAACCCAGTCTCTCGCTGGAAGGGACAGATGCTCTATCTTTTTGCGGTGAGTTATTGCCCGTCAGGCTACTCTGACTGTGTCTAATTGACAGCATCCAAACTCGGCATACGCGTCGTTACTGGGCTTGGTTTTGCGTCATTCTCATGTAGAGCCATCCCGCCTTCTCCTCTGAAGTGCCTTATTTCACTTTTAGCAGAAACCGACTCGACCAAGAAGACCCCTGAGTTGAAGACAAAAGAGAAAATTCGGTTAGCCATACGTCGTAATTTTTTCTTCGCTCCTGACCTTGCCAACCAATTACACAAGCATCCGGCGCTTTGGGAGGGCGTGACCTCATGGGACGCATATACATTCCCAGTGAGTTCGAAAAGCTTGACAGCATGATTTGGGAAACCTAGCCTTAGTCTCGCAGGCATATGCATGCCAACCATACATACATACATCCCACCAGCACAACGATCCCACGATAGAGTCAACGGCGTCTCAAAAAAAATCCCGATATGTGAGTAAGAGCAAAAGCCCCCCTGGATAACGCAAGCGCAGTATACGGCCCCAGCACCACAGCGATGAGAGAACAGTAAGGACATGTACGAACGAGATGCACGAATAGGGGCTTTTTCTTCTTCTTTTTTTTGGGGGGGGTAAAAGAACACGAAATATTTCCTGGCACATCGGGAGCCTGAGATGAGAGATTGTGTGTAAAGTTACGCCATCTCTGACTCACTAAGTATTCAAAGATCTCCAGCCAGCATCCCAGGGCATGCATGCATAGAAGAGAAAGACTCCGAACAAAATTTAAAGTTATCACTACCTTATGGTTTGCAAAACAGGGGGGGCAGCAGCGCAGATTATCTATCTACCTACTACGGAATGTCCATCGCTTTTAACTTTTCCACTGCCAGACCATCAAGTCTCGTCGACCCTTACTTGGTATGTATGCAGTTAGTTACCTCGGTTAGGTTTAAACTTAACCCAGATAATACCTATATATATATACATGTATATATATATGAAAGAGGCCGCACAGCCAGCCTGAGCACTCCCAGATAAGATGCGCACGAGCTGGAAAGAAAGCTTTTTGCCTAAGGTTAGAAACCTGTAACCTTCCCTACCTACACGGTACTACAAGTAGTACATATGTAAATAAGATACATCTATCGCCCTCTCTCATGTATCCAGCTCTCTCTCTCCCCCCTTAGTACCACCCTGATCCAAATCCAAAATCCAAGTCCACGTCCACAAGCTCCAGACCCCTGGTCTTTAGAAACATAATGACATAGCGAACGTTAGCTTCGTGATACCACAGTAGCGCAATATATATGTCACCATAAGAATCTCAACCCCTGCCTAAGTTTGGCCCCTCAAACCTACTTACCTAGGAAGTAATACTCACACAGTTAGTAACATAGAAGGGTAGGTAGATACAACATCCAGTACCTATATTTGTTAGTACACCGTAGGTGTCTACAGACTACAATCTTCAAGTCCATATACTGTCATTTCACTGGATCGCTACCTACCTGCCCGCCTGTTGTTACCTATCTACCTACTGACTACAAAAATGTACCTCCCCTACCTAGGGCTATATAATACATATTACCTACAGAATGAGATAAGCGCCTGCAGAGAGACTACTTCAAAACCTATATATACATGGGCGCCGTCCCCAGAAGAGAGATACCGATGCAGCTGCCACGTTTACCTAGCCACTTAATCTAGGTATATGATCTGACCGTTATACACTCAGGGAGAGGTAACGACCAAGGTAAGTATCCAAGGACTCACGTCGCATCTAGAGGCTGAGATGGGCATATCGAATAAAGCGACGTTAGATATCCGCACACAACATACGACACTAACAAATCACAAGAAGGCGAAGAGAAGACCAAAAGATCACTCCAGACACAATACGAGAGAGGAAGAATAGCATTTGCATTGCCGTGGGACTTTCTTCTACCATCAACATTGGAAAGGACCGGGAAAACGAACGGAAACCCACGAGGGAAGAAATGACCACGAGGAAAAGAGCAAAGCGCCCGAGATCCGACATCCGTCATATTGACCACAGTGTTGAAGTATGCCCTCTATTCTTCAATCTCCACCTTGCTGGAGGACAGCCTGCAAAGCAAAAGACAGACTAGAGCACATCTTCTTGATTACCATCGCTAACCAGCTTCATGATATTTCGTCTGCACCTTCATATATATCGACAGGTTGATACTTCCAAGTGGAAAACGGTTGCCTGACATGCATGACCAGCATATGGCCTTTCTCCCCAGGGCTGACCTGCGCTGGCGGCTTTGCGTACCACCAAAGTCCAAGTAGAGGTTGTGTGAGCAGAGGCGCAAGCATAGGATATTGCGACCAGTCTTTGTGTCTATATCAACGAACACCTGTGGTACGATACACCCCCAATTAATCTCGAGGCACGTATGCTGACTGCAACTTTAGACTAGAGACTCGGCTCGAAGAAACCCGATTTTTTTTTCTTTTCCATGATATTCAGAGGTTGAATGGCGGATGGTGCGATTGTCGCCGTCATTTCTCGCCGACTAACGTCGCTACGAGAGACAAGCGGAATGGCCACGACACGAATGGCGAGGGAAGCTGTCAATCCGTGTTGGCGTATTAAAACATCCTGGTGTAACAATTTGACCCCGAATAGACAGGGCGGAAGCAAGGGAAACCAGCCATCACGACAACTCCGCAACGCCAAGATCCTGACCATCAGGAGGTTTTTTCAAGTGGGTAAGCGGAAGCAGATTCGATTACCGTTGCTTGGGGCTGCCAAACAGATCCGGGAAATGCTCTTTCGCGTACTGCTCGCAAGCCTGAGATGGATCCAGTTAGTAAACCATTCCTAAATCAATCCAAAGTAGTTACTGACCTTTGCCGGCTTCCCAACCTTGGCCCCAATAGCCTTCCACTTGTTGTTTTCATACTCCTTAATTGCATTGGCCAGAGCTTGACTCTCGTCTTCGGCAAACTCCGCGTAATGCATATCCTACTTTGGTAAGCTGATGACTTCGTAAAGAGATCGAACCAGGTTCCACATACTTTATACCAATGCTTTTTTACGCTGCCCTCGGTACGAGTTGGGAAGGTCTATGAGCCCAAGTTAGGATCAATAACAACACACAGTTTAAAGCTAGAGAACGAACCTTGGCAATTTCTGCCCAGCTAGCGCCGGCGTCGCGCATTTGTTTAAGCCGGAGTTCCTCAGCTGGTGTCCAGGGAGTATTGGTGCGACTCTTCTTGACTGGAGGCGGCTGGACAGGGGCTTCTCCATTCTCAGAGCCTGGGGTGGGGGCTGGGACAGGCGTTTGCTGGACAACTGAGGGCGGGGGAATAGGAGTCGAGGTGGTAGCGGGCGTTGGGGGAATGGCCGATGTCGTCACGGGAGTGGCGAGAACGGCGGGAGCCGGTGTCGGGGTGCCGGCATGGGCTTGTGTCGGAAGAGGTGGCTGAGCCGCTCCTTGGTGGCTACCAGGCGCAGGTCTCTTGCGGCCTCTAGAGGCAGGCTGAGCCGGGGTTTGAGTGGGAGTAGACTGCTGCTGGGTGGGGGGATTGCCTGGAGTCGGAACAGTCATAGGAGCCGGCACAGGCGTGGTCGTGTGGTGCTGCTGGTGGTGCTGGGGCTGCGATTGGTGTTGGCTATGCTGTGGCTGATGCTGACCATGCTGTGGATGTGACGGGTGAGTCTGATGAGACTGGTGGGACTGGTGCTGACCGTGCGGTGGCTGCTGGTGGTGTGGCTGCTGCTGGCCATGCTGCTGATGAGTCTGGACAGCTGGATTTTGTCCCGTCGCCTGGTAGTTTGCAAACTCGTTACGCCTGGTCATGTCAGGCTGATAAGGATGAGTCGAGCTACGTTGCGGTGATATATTAGTGTGAGGACCTTGCCCAAAGCCATGAAACCCTGCCGCAGGGATTACATGTTTATCGTTTCAGAGATACAAGTGGACAGTTAGGAAACAAATGCCGAGGTCTTGACGGTCAAATATCCAGATTGCAGTCGCCCAGTCGCCCAGGTCTGGAGCCTGCACAAAGTACCAGATACAAGGGAAGCGACAGGCTAGGCGGGAGACAAATGACAGAAGGAGCAGGTACATGTTGCGCTGGGCTTGGAATCTGGAAACACATGACGTTGTTGTGCATGCAGCTTTTCAATGCGCAGAGAAGAGAAATGGTCTTTACTTACTGCATGTCGTTGGGATGCTGGGTATTGTAGATATACTCCGGCACGGGGCCGACCTGCCACTGCTGCATGATCTGTGACAGGTAAACTAGTGTCAGTTAAAGAGACTTCGTCCTCATCTTATACCCAAGTACATAGTGTTCTGGAGATTCCCACAATAGCATGGCCGGTGAAACATGCGGAAATTGGGAAAGCACAAGGTAAATGCGTGCATTCTCACAGGACCCCAAGAAAAAGCAGCTGTGGGGTAGGCGGAAGGGTTGACAGCAGGAAGTTGAATGCAGCACGGCTCAAGACGCGAAAGCGACGTCGAAAGGGAATGGAAGTGGCAAGAGAATGCTCAGGTGTAGAAAACGGCCATTGCTTCATGGAAAGCAAGCCGATGAACAAGGCATTGTGTACGGCACGGCGGCGGACGTGAGAAACATGCCGATACACGCGAGCATCCTCGTGCAAGACTTGCTTCCAGGCAGAACGCTTGGTATATGGTGGATACCGGCGTTGTAACTGGCGAGTGGCAGAGACACACTCGAGACGAGGTTGGCGAAAGCGCGTCAAAGCTGGACAGACTCGACCGATGGCTGAATGAACAGAGGCACGAAACATGGAGGAGTAGATGGACGAGCAAGGAAACCCCGTTATGAACTTACGGGCAATATCCGAAAATGCTTGACAAAATGAACGGAGAGTCCAAATGGAAACGGGTTACTCTTCTGCAGAAGTAACGCGTGTTCAAGTCAAGACAACGGATGCCAAGAAAGCTGTACAGACAAGCAAGCGCGTGCTGGTCTGATCGTGCAAGGCCAGGTATGAGGACGGGCAGAAAGCTGGAGGTCAGAGGTACCGCGGACTCTTGTAGCTCGTACAAATCAGGTGTATGGGATTTGCCTGTAAAGCTACCTGGAAAATTGAGATGGTTAGAGTTCAGAAGTAGTCATGTAGTGTGTGGGTATGCGCCTATGCCGATGTATGTATGATTATACAATTGGGAAAAGGTAAGGTAAAGATGTAGGTACACATGTAGTTCAGGTACAGAACAGGATATGGGAGTCAGGGTAGGAAAAGAAACATTGGAAGTTAAGGAAGGTATAGATGAGTGGGTACGTAGGGTGCGGCGGTCTGTTGTTTGGTTGGCAGGTAGATAGATACCTTGCCCAAGGGACTTTGTGCGAGAGTACGCGAGTGCAGGCTGCGTATGCTGGTATGCAGTACAGTAGGCACCCCCGATGCTGCCGGCGCTGAAGTGCGCGCGCTTGATCCTCGCTCGACCACAGAAGGTCGACTCACTTGAACGTACAGAAGGCAAATGGATGTGAACGGATAGATACTCGACGGGCAATGTACCAGAGGGAAAGAACGTTGGATTAAGCAGAGATACCTACCTCGCGCTGCACTGCCAGTGAGTGATTACGCTGGTTGCAGCAGTGTAGGTAGGTAGGTAAGTAAAGAATAGGCTGAAACCGCAAGTGTAAATGAAGAGTACAGATACAGCGTAGCCAGGCTAGCGCAAAATGGAACGAAAAGAGGTAGAGAGAGCAAGAGAAAGAGTCACTACAGTACAACTTACCTTCAGTATCAAACAGGCCAGGAATGGAATTTGTCGAGACACAAGAGGGAGACTTTGCAACTGTGTATTGTGCGTGTGTGGGTGCTATGCAAAGTAGATCGAGGTAGCCCCTCGAGTGAAAAGAGGGAGACAATGATGTGGACAAGTGGACAAGGAAAAAGTACAACGGGGGGTGGCCGGGTAGTAGATAGATAGGTGATTATGAGGGGAGCAAAACCAGGACAGGGTGTCTGGGAGGGTGGTAAAAAAATTTGTTAAATTAGAAAAAGAGCGAAGTAGATGTGGGGCTTCGCCACAGATTACGGAAATTTTTTCCTCCCAAGGTCCACACAAGGTAGATGTGGGGCTACTAATAGTGGTAAATAAGCAAAGAAAGACAAACAGGTGACTTGAAAGAACAAGATGTGTCACTCCCGCCAAGAGGTCAGAGACTGAGAGACACCGTGATCAGCCCGCAATGAACTCCGCTTCGTATGAGGACGAACCCCTGGTTTGTTTGTTTCGTTGGTTTGAGTCGCGTCTGGGCGTTCACCATGCTACACATCTGTTCGTCAGCAACCAAGGTCACGACCAGAGAAGCGTTTGGCTAGCATACCGCATGTGAGGGAGGGCGTGGAGGCGGTAAGTCAATGCGTATTTCAATTAGACGTTCGACGGTTCGAGTATTGCTGTAAATACCTACATCCTACATACCTAGGTAGTACCTATTGATTGTAAATGGGCTGACAATGCAATGTCCGAATGCGGTAGAGAAGGGAGGAGTCACGCGTACACCAGTACTACAACTCATAGGTCGGTAGGTACGCGAGGAGCGCTAAAAGGAAGTACGAGCTGAAAGAATGATTTGAGGTACCTACATAAACTACTGCACTGCACCTGTGTTTATTCGCCCTCCAAAGAAGCTAAGGTAGTGGCCACCTGCAGAGCTTTCGACCAGCCACGTGAGACAAGACCACCACAGTAGTGTCTTGACTTATCGTCATTTTTCTGGGGATGGCCGGCAATGTACGGCTGTACAGCAAGCCTACAGCATTATGTACTCCGTACATCAGTACTTACTGTTGCATTTTGAGAGTCTTCGATCATCTCTTGGTGTTTTAACTAGGTAGGTATACTTTGTAAAAGGGTAGGAATGGACAGGCGAAAGGGACTGCTGGGTCAGTTAGCTGTTGATATTGGCGAGAAGCATGATGCCGTCCAGATGCTACAGAAGGGCTCTCTCACACACATCAATTCAACTATGGGTGTATATAACAAGGTGAGGGGGTAGGTAGCTAGAGGTAAGGACTACTAGGTGACGACAGCAAAGCTCGGGAACTCTTTAATGCCGTATTTAACCTATTACAAGTCACTGACAGGACCAACGTTTAGGGTTTAAAGCTTACCGGCCTATGGTAGGCAGGTACCCAGCAGGTAGCTAGTTGCTACCTTAAGTGTTGGTTTACTTAGTAAGGTTACCATATCTTCAGATGTAGTTGAAGAGATCTTGTATCATCTTATGCATTCTTTTGAGCCAATGGTATGAATGTATAAGCCAGCATGATAAATCCTGTCAGATATACGAGATGATTTACATAGCAACGTTTCTCTAAATATCTTTTGCCAACGTAACGGGAATTATTGAGCTTATACTTGCTTATGTGGTTTCCAAACAGCAACCTGGCTCTTGGGAAGGCTGGCTTTTGTAGGAAGTAAAAATATGTAACCAAGATGGATTAGGATCTCAAGTCTTGACCTGCAGGCTGCAGGTGGTTGCACACAGTACAGCAGTAGGAGCCTAGGAAGGACAATGCCAAGACTCCCGTACCAGCTACACGCCATTGTGTGGGCAAAAGGTACAATACATATCCCCGCATAGATCAAGCCCTTCACGATACTTGGACTTCTTGGTCCCACAAGGGTGTGTATGTACACATATGTACCGGATCATTCCTTGTTGGCAGATACCGGGATTGCAAAATCTGTATTGTCCTCAGATACCTAAATAATACAGGATCATGCGTGTTTTGTCTGGAGGAGGGGATAAAGTGTACGGCATTCCTTGTTCGTACAACGTTCCTGGAGGTTATACATTTTCTATAGTCTCTACTGCAGAGAAACGCGGTTCGGCAAGGCTTTTTTGCCCCCGAGATAGGTGTGGTTGACCCAGGCAGGCAAACGCGGGTTTGATTGACTTTGAAGCCTGTTCTGCTTGCCAACCTGTTCAATGATTTTCAATCTGCCCTCTTGCTGCGAACTGGGGCAGCCATATATTCCGTGAAGGGCGTTCTGACTCGCACAAGTATCCTATTTTGCAACACATCGGCGTTGCGCGAGTCTAGCATTGTAACGACTACGGGCATCACTTTGCCAAAGACCCATGGCAAGTTTGAAACACCTGAGGCCGTTGTGCAACTGCGTCTCGATATCGTATGTTGTTTTACAATGCGTGTAAAATGACCGGGAAAGCTGTGTGCGTGTCACGGGCCCAGCGACCATCAGAGGACTCGAGGGTTTAAGAGCGATAATTGCCTAGCTGTCAACTGCCCGAAGTGAGCAATGGCAAGTAAAAGGGCTCTTCGAATACTTTATTGAGATATACGAAACCATTGCATAGTAGGGGGTTGAAGACAATACCCAGCTTGCGTCGACGTCATTTGCCTATCAGACTACAAGTCGTTTTCGCACTAGGCATTCGTATCCAAATCGATTGTTGACATAGGTGTTGTCTTTAACATTTGGCGGCGGATGAGGCTCGTCGGGAGGACGGCCGAGTCAGCAACAGATTCCATCGTTTGCTTCCCAGGTATCGGAGCGCACTTTTTACCTAGATGTTATTCGACCAAGACAGAGAACTGAACTGACGAGCATTCCTGTGCATCAGGCAGATGTTCTCGAGAAAACCATTGGTCCAGTCACGTAACAATTAGCTCTGCCGTGCTTTTGATCATGATGGATTTGGTCATAGCAAGGAGCATTCGTCCTAACGCGGTTAATTTACCGTCCCTTAACATCCTAAACACCGTTGCAATGCTTAACCGCCCCTTGTCCGAGCCTTGGCCTTTCTGTCCGTTCCCATATTGAAAAGAAGTCTTACGCCACCAGCTCGATAACACCACCAGCCTCCGTGATCTTGCGCTCAGCTAGTTTGCTGACATATCTGGCACGTACGACGAAGGGGAACTCGGGGAGACGTCCCTTGCCGAGGACCTTGGAGTATCCGAGGTTCAACAGGTTGATGACGGGGGCGGTATCCTTGGCCTCCCCAGACACGTATCGTTCACGCATCTCCTCAGGCAGAAGGGAGGCAAGCTAATTTTAGTCGGCGTCAGTCGATCCGTAGGAAGTCGGAACGGTGGGCTGGGGACTTACCTTGTCCAGGTTGATGATCGGGTTCCATTGGTGAGCTCTCTGAAGGTGGAAGCGTCGCATACCGACCTTTCCGAAGTAACCAGGATGGTACTTGTCCAGATTTGTTCGGTGATGGTGCTAGGTGAGGGGAGCAACGTCAGTCACGGCCAACAATCCAACTCTCGTCCTCCACTTTCAAGAGAATTCACAGGTTTAAAGAGATCGATGTTTCCTTACCTGACCACCGGCCATACCACGACCACCGGGATGCTTTCTGTGCTTTCCGACGCGACCGTGGCCGGCGCTGACGTGGCCACGGTGCTTCCGGGTCTTGCTGAATCTGGTGGGCATCTCGACGGCGGTAATGTGAGGATATCGTAATGTCCCAATCGGCGGATGGCGATGGTTTACAGAATGTGTTCTGGTCTGACCGTGGGTTGGCAGTGTCGGCTAAACTCAGGCTAATCTCACTGACATTCAACTTAGTGTACTGAGAACCTTGCAGCATATGCGTACGAAGGTGTAAGCTAAAGTACCGGCTACAAATACAAAGGGACAAGATAATGCAACCAGATAAGAATAAAGCCACATAAATCTTTTCACAGCCCCAGTTAGACTAGCGCCACAGATACCCCTCATCGGATCTAGGAACGGTCCTGACACTAGCTGTTTTAGGACAGATTATATGAGGTATTGACAAGGAAGTACAACATACATTTGTTCTCCAAGACCTTGCATCTCTACTAGTACAACAGTATACAGCAGTACAGCAGTAGAAAACAAGAAACCATAAAAGGATACCTCTATGGTGTACGCGCCTGGTACCTACTATTGAATCTCTTGTACAGCTGTACACATGCTGTTTGAAACGACCCGCCTTTCGGGACTAGCCGAGCCGATGTCTTGGCACACTTTGTACTGGTGTACTTTGGATCTTGGTCATTGGGACAGCTGAGTCTGCATACCGCGACAGACTGTATACTTCCAAGTCCCAGCAACATGGGGACTAGGTTGGTAGGGAGGTAGCTACAGGTAGGTTACCTGGTCTGCAGACAGAGGGTAAAATGTGTGTTCCTCGATAGATAAGTATATGCCACCCTCCGGAATCTGTGTGTGCAGCAACGTGTTCGACATGACACGTCTTTAACAAAATATTTACAAGTATCCCAAGATCACCGTTGGCCCAGGTATCATGTAGGTTAGTCACATCCGCAATGATAAGCGCCTACATATGCGAACTGGGAGAGTGCCAAAGCATGGAATGGTCGAACAGACTAGACTTTTCCGGGGTAACATCTGGCAGGAGTTCTTTGTCTTTGTGCGTAGCCATATGACGGCTTGATGGCCAACAGGCATTGTCGACTGAGCTTAGTTAATAAAGCCTCTGCCACCCGTGGATTCGGGTGTAGAGTGGCCAAAACAGTTGTGTTTGATCATCGTACCGCTTCATGGATCTCCCCACTTGTCTCCCTGGGGAACCGTCGAGGCGGGGGTGTTCCCCAAACATATGTGTATCGGTTTAGAAACACACCCAGAACCATTTGGATGTGGAAGGATTCAAAAGTAGAGATCTTATATACTCAAAGTCCAAGACTGAGGAGACGTGACTGTGGAAGAACACCATATATGGCGGAGCTCTTACAGTCTTTGCTGCACGGTGACCGTTTACCTGCCTTGAACTCATCAGATTCGAAAGCTACTCTATCACATAATTGTTGAAAGCTCAAGGCGGGATAACAAGACCCCAGCAATTCCTAAATCTTTGTCCCGGGGTGGAAGTCGAATCTAGGATTGTATCTAGATATAGCCAAAGCCATGAGATTACCCCATCCCCGGAGTGAAAGATCATGGCTTCGGAAGCTTGATCTAACCTGATTCGAATGAGGCAGCTTGGATACTTAGATCTTTGATGGGATTTCTGCCTCGTATCAATCAAGGTCGATGGACAGGCCAATAACCTGGAAATAATGCATACCTTCGGACAAGCTGATAGTAGAGAATCGAAGACACGTCTACGAGACTGGGCAGCGCCATAAGCACGCATATATCATGATTCAGAAATGTTAGCCCTAGTATCGCAAGCAGGAGTAGTTACTAATGAAGGTGCATTGGTGACTAGAGTCTAGTAACCTCGTCCCACTCTGCGGCAGATGTTTCGAAGAGACGAGCGGATCATCGCTAACTTCTCAGGCCCCGTCACTTGATCATGTAGAGCAATCTCGGGAGCCACGGCCTCGATGCCGAAAAGAGCGCCGCGTAAGGTCGCCGGTTCGTTCTCAATCGCAAACGGGACCATGATTGCCGCTGCATGCACCACTCAGCTATCTCCGAGGCTTTACAACAAAGTACCTATGTATAGGATTTCTTATCATGTTATGGGTTACGCGGAGAAGCCGAATGGCAGTTAACTGTCCATGATGCGGGCCAAATATAAACAAAAAAAAAAAAAACTAAAAACGCAAGGGATTAGTCACTGTGTATTCTTACTTATCCCTGTGTGTGCTGGGTCGACAGGTGAGATAAAGATGGTTGGCTGTATTACATCTGTTTACCTAACTAAGCTCGGTTAAGAGGCTACTCGGAATCGACGGCAGAACCGTGCCCCTGTTTCGATAACGGGTGGGAGACTGGGAGTGGGCGCGAGAAGAAACCTCAAGCTTTATCCACTATTACACACCTCCTACCACAGTACTCCGAGCTCTTCAAGAAAGAGCCGCCTGTGGATAACGGTTGGCTCTGCCAAGACTTGTCAGGGGTCTCAGGTGTCGTCGGGGGTTCTGAACTTCTGGTCGAGATTCTGGCCGGGGAGGGGAGGGGGGCTTGCAGTGTGGTTGTCACTGACTTCTGTCTTGAACAGACATGAGGCCCAATAGGAACCCCGGTCGTCTGAATAAGCGCATCTCTGTAACACATGCGAAAAGCGTTGCTCACACAAAACACACCAAAAACCCACCCAACATCAGAATGTCAAACTCGCGACCTCATCCTCGTCCTCCTCGATTACAAAACATACAAAACAGAAAACGGCGGCCCGCCCGCTACCTCTGCGCCTACCCGTCGACTCTCGCTAACAGAAGGATCCCGGCGCGTGTCTCATGCATGGCCAATAAGCCTCTTCCGAAACGTGGATAGACGACAGAGAAGTACACGCTTATGCATGCCTATACTCTTCTTCACCTTTCACGACCAGACGGGTCCCAGGCAATCCTCGAGCTTTATGACGCCGTCATGATGCTCGCCGTTGTTGATGACGGATGAAGGGTTCACTTGGCGAAACACGGTAGGGCCAGGAGTTGCCGCACTATCGAGCATAACAAGGCGCCCAGAGCACTTGTAGTCCTCCCTGGCTCCCTCGATGGCGTTTCAACATCGGCCATGCTGGGCGGACGTGTCTCGCGTCGAACGCGGTTTCACTGCTTGCTTGCATGGTCCCTTGTTCGATGGCAACACTCTGTCATCTATCCAAATCCAAAGCAAGCACGAAGGCTTTGCTGTATTGGATGCGATGCGATGCAGCACCTAAGGCTTCCTAGGCTGGATATCAGCCTGGAGAGCTATCTATATCCTGTCGATGCTGCTGGACAAGAGTTCCCGGGCTACACTTATACGGGCTGTCTTGGCAAGATTGTAGCTTCCCAATCGTGACCGTGACGAGCCTGGTGCTGTAGGTATCGATTTCGAAATCTCCTCTCATGCCTGGGTTCATCATGGCAGGGAAAGGACCCATATCGAGCACTACACACCTCGGGTCGTTCATCTTCTGGGTCGGGCCCTACCGTTTTGCATCAGCGGGGCCGGTTAGGGACAAGGCAGATCATGTCAAGGCCCTGCTTCTGGTTCTCTCACACCCATACCAGGGCTTAACCACAAGTGAGGTGTGGTATAGACCCGTCACCCAAACCCCGGCACCCTTCAACCATTGATCTGGGATGAGTAGACGTTCCGGTTACGTTGAGGCTTGAGGGCCCGTTTCGCATTCGCAAACGCAATAATATCGTTATAATGCCCCTTGCTCCCATTCTTTCTTACTGTTTTCTTGTTCCCCAGTATTTCTCTCCTTTGCCGTCTACATAGACTCTTATAGTGCATCGATCACGACGCTGCTGCGTGCCGTCTCCTTTCTTTCCCTCCTTTCTTCGCAGCTAGCGATCACTTTCTTTCATTGTCCAACTGGCTTGGCTGCTTACGCTCATTTGATCCACCTTGGAATCTACCCAAGTCCCCAGTGCCCAGTAGAAGAAATATTATCCGTGGCCCACGGTTATGTGTGCTCAGTCATTCCCGGTTCTGGTCCAGCGCTGACTCGTCTCCCGTTTCACAACCTCAACTTCCCTCGCACAGTCTGATAGGTGGTGCATCCGTCTAATCCGCGCGCAGAGGCGGCATAGCGATCTGGATACTCGCAGGTGAAATCTGTGTTGTCGTACTTGAGGTACACACTAATCATCATTTTCAGTTATTCCATTCTTCCAGCAGCACGGTCTGCCAGACTTAACCCAATATATCCTTTATCTTTATTTTGAGGTCATCGGCCGCACATCTTTCATTTCGTTTCGACTGGGCCAGATCTAGTCGGGGGCTTCTCCAAGCATTACATGATGGCACTGCCCGTGCAGATGAACAATACCCACTCCGGTGTTCGATACACCCCGACCAGCGATGCACTCGATCGCCATAAGTTTGGCGTCTCGAAGAGTCGAAAGTCGAAGAGTGAGAAGTTGGCATCCACCGGGGGGGGACGGGCATGGAGTGAGGACGAGGTAAGCAGAAGAACTCTCAGCTGCCCATCACATACTTTTGTGCTCCCCCTGTGGGAGGAGGGCGGGAATGTTGGTGATAAAGGGGGAGGTTGAAAGTTGTTTCTCGGAGAATACTAATAGTGTCGAACAGGAAGTATACCTGCTTCGGACTCGACGCCAGAAAGTGCAGTATAAATACATCGCGGAACATCTGAACAAGACGGCACTGGCCTGTCGATTGCACTACTACCAGCTGAGGCACGGAACGAACCGTCGCAAGCGAGCGACATCCGTGTCTTCCGGCTCCTCGTCTGGACTTTCCCCCGTGCTACCAGCCATCAACCCTTCGTCTGTGCAGGTGCCTTCTTCCCGGGATGCAACCACTCGCGAGAGTGTCGGTATGCGCGAGCCCAGCTCCCCAGACCGCGACCAAAGCCTGGTCCTGCTCCCGAGAATAATGCCACGCACTAGCGTCTCGCCACGCCTGCCGGCCCTTCTACCCAAGCCGGCCTCCATAGCGCTTTCGACGAACCAAACGTCCTCAGGTTTGAACTACCCCATGCACAAAGACCTGACGGATAATAGCATCCACTCTCTTGCTCCTCCCGCTTTCTCCAAATCGACGACCGCGGGACAGACGCCCAGTCTCCGACTCGACTGTTCTGTAGCCCTGCCACCGCCGTCGGCCTCCCAGGTCGATCTGTCCCGTCTCCAGGCTATCTACGCCTCGCACCGGTCAACCTTCTGGGGCGCGATTGCGGCCGATTACGGCTCAGGCACGAGCCCCAACGTGCTGGAACATGCATGGAAGACGAATAGTATATCCTTGACGCCGAGTGGCGGCGGTCACGCCCCGATCACGCCAGCGCCCAGCCCGAACGACCGGGAGAGCAGCCTGGGACTGGGCCTCGGGCCGCCCGTGTCTTATGATAAGACGCGCATAAGCGCCCTTTTAGGCATCGGTAGTAGTGTCGTCGACACCGCCCATCCGCGCGTCACCCAGGAGAAGGAGCTTGCCGCCAGGCGCTCCTCGACCGTGGAACAGGGTGTCACTGTGCCCTCAGCAACGTAGAACGGGAAAGCATAGGGATATCAATGTCGCACCTTAAGTCCTAGCTTTGACAGCAGGTACTCTAATATTTAGGGAGAGTTGCAGTTAGCGAACCTGCATGCTGCCGTCTTACCTACGCTTCCTCCACTCCTTGCTTCAAGGGGCCCATCATAAAATAGGGACTGACCAGCGCGGGAGTGCTGCCTTTCCCCCACCCCCCTTCACCCCCTTTCCCAGCTTCGGCACAGACCGCAGGTTCTATCTTGGCCTTTCCTCCCTTTTTTTCTTTTCTCATCGCTTCCCCCCTCTTCACAACCTTCTCCTGTAGTCGTGCCTGTGCTTCGAATAGGACACTCCGAGTCACTACGCTCGTTTCACGACGGTCTCGATTGGAGACAAACATTCTGAGCGCTTAGACATCTGCCACCGGACATGCAAGCAGAGAGACAAACAAGCAAAGGACACTCTACCGCTTCTCTTCCCTTCCACGCAATGGCCAAGACCTCTTCGTACCACCGCAGAAAAGAGATGGAACACATAATTATGGAATTCGGTGACGGCTAGGCAAGGCAAACTAATCGTGTTCTGGATGCATGACGGACAGGAAGTGACTGGGATGGGACTGCGTAGGCAGATGACGGGCATCTACTCTCTTTCTATTTCTCGTACTCTGGACGTCCAGTTACCGGACCCTCACGTTGTCATGAGAAACATGAGTTATGGCTTAAGGCTCGGAGAATTGTATTGACTGTTCTTTTGGAAGAGGGGGGGTAATATTAGGGGGTTTCCATCAGTTTTACATTATGAGACAATCTGTTAGTTGTTGCTTTAAATCAATCTGTATTCCACAAGAGAAGAAAGAAGAACGGGTTTGGTCGTCATGGTCATGCCGAAAGAACGGAATAGTTCCGCTGCCGCCTCATTCCGAGCGGTAACTTTGGCAGCCACACAGGTTCCAACTTGTTAAACAAGGCCATCTCGAACCTTGCAGTTCAAAGTAAGGCGTGCTTAAGAAGTGCCTGAAAGGCTCTCGTGTACATTAATATATTGTTGTACTGTCACACCATAATTGGACATGGCCGACAACCATTCGGGGCATGAGTGTTCACAATAGGTAGGTCATCATCATCACCATACCCAAAGATACAAATCTTGTACTTGTAGACTTAGTGACTCGTGAGAGACACCACAAAGCCACAATAAGAGGGTAGATGGCCGCAATGTTCTTCAATACAACTGCTCCCTAGTCTAGCTAACCTAAGCATGGAGGCTTTCGGATGTTTCTTTCCTGTGTCTCCGCTTATCCTATTGCGTGCCAGTACAGGGGTCACGTCCGCTTCTCTTGTCTTCCGAGTTCCAGCAGAAGACGAAGCCCGCATGTGGTATCCTGAAGGCCGATCGCCGACCCTTGTTGTTATTGTTATGGATGTCGGGGAACAAACACTGTTTGACCTGGAGTTGTTGCCAAGAGATAGATAGACATGGGGAAGTTCTCAGGGATGCGCTTTTTCTTTCGCCTACCCAAAATTGCCCACTCCTGTTTTCATTGGCTTTTCTATTATCGTTCGGGACGGACGTGATCGGCTTGATACCAAAGCATGGACTGCATTGCTAATTTGTCTTTATTTAATTCTTGTTCTTCTTAATTAATCTACACGAGACATTTTTTTTAACAAATGAGTGTTAGATTTGCAAAACAGAGAAAGGCCAACCGAAGCGACAACAGCGCGTGCCATCAGCCAGCCCAAGGGATCAACCCCCCTGCTAGGTTAGAGGGGGGAAAAGCCCTTTGCCCTTTTTATACAATGCTTTATACTCTATCGGACTAGTCCCCCCATAATAGCCAAGACCATTTGATGATCTTCCTCCCCCAGATTTCAGGCAGTGTCCGCGTGTCCGTCCCCCGGAAATACCAAGTACATGAGTTGCTGACCCATTCTTTGCCCCATCCTACCCCAGCTCTGATTGCTACCTAATAGGCACACGGTAGACTAGATACTGCATAGTGCAGAGAAGAGCCTACTATGGGTACCTACCTTCCTCTGTCTGTAGTTCACAAAGTACAGCATACAGCAGTCCGTAACTTTAATTACCGTGCCTAACCGAGTCCGAGGTATGCTTCATACCAACCAAGAACTACACTGCCCAACGACCTTGATAGCTACATTCTATCTGCAAGGCCAGCTGGGGGAGGCATTTTGCCTCCCCCTGTTCCTCTAAAGCGAAATGACAAAAAGAAAGAGCTACGTGTCATACATGCGTCAGCATAAGGCTAGGCTCACGGGGAGAGCAGCGAGTGCATGTCGGCTTGCTGCATCTCCGTGGATAGGGGCCAGATCAATCTGGGGTAACTTCTGAGAAGCGTTTGAAAAGAGGGGGGCGAGGCCGGCTCATTGGGTCCGGCGCACACACACATGTGTCTCCTCGTCAGCGTTGCGACAGGTGACAGGTTGTTATGGTTGGGCTGGGGCTGTGGGTAGAATGGATGGGCCCCAGAAGCTCACTCGTGGCAAATAAACCTTCCCAGCTCGAAGGACAAGACCCTAACCTTACAGGAGTACTCTATGCTGTGGCACTTGTGGCCCAGTCTCTCTCTCAGTCACTTGGCAGATATCCTGGTCTTGCATGAGGGACTTGACAAGGGTTCTCCAGGATTCTTCTGCATCCCTTCCGCATAGCATATCCTTCCATTCCCCATTCTACCGATTTTCTATGGCCTTGTCAAGATCCACCCCTCTGCTCTGGTCCCAAGTGCCTTTGTGTTCCCTCCTTTCCATTAGCTACGATTGTCGGTATTGTGGCCGGGTCTAGTCCGGAGCTCCAATTCAGCTGTTGGCTCTCATAAGATCACAGTCACTTACAAATCCGAGGCATGGGAGGGACTCCATGTACTATAAGGGGATTTTTCGCTCTACCTGGTCATTCTCTTCAGAACCTCCGCACTGACTATAATATTCATTTGCTACCTTACTAGGTACAGCTGCACAACTGTCATGGTCAGGGAACCCTTCCCGTAGCTTACATGCCTTAGGTACTTTCAAGTTACTAACATACCACATCTGCACCTTCCTCCACACATGTATCCTACTAGTCTAGTACGACCTACATCTTAGTCATAGCCATGCTACCTACCGCATCCCTTCACCGACGTTTATGATCCCTTCCTTCCTGCAGCTCAGCACAGTACGGAAAAGGCCGACCAAGCACTACTATTGGTGTCTTTTCACCATGCGGTAATGGCTGGTTACAGGAACCAAACCGAGTGACTGTCTGGCACGTCTGCGTAGCAGGGCCGGTCGTCGTGGCTGTCCGAGCGCCGTGACGACTTCTTTTGCAAGCCTATCCCGTCAAGCCTTGCTTACCATATACATGTACCCTCACCTTTAGGTACCCCTTCTACTTAGTCGTCAGTGTACCGCCTACGACCTGTTCACACCGGGAAGCCCAGGGCTCGTGACACCGCAGACGGTCGAACTCTATTGTCTCTTAATCGCCAGATCATTTCTCTGTTACCCCGGCCTTGTCTCCCTCCTCGCCGTCACACCTGTCACTGGGATTCCCCTCGGATAGGCACTCTAGTACAAGTTTCGCGAAACATAGGTGTATTTCCGGAGCTGTTGGGACATACACAGACTCGGTTATATCAACCGCGGGTGACGGCCCATCCCTCGAGATATCACTCTTGTGCCCTGGGTATCTGCTGACTCTTGGGTCTTGTGTCTCTTATTATCCGGTCATACAACAGCGCCGTCCAACCTATTCCCAGCCCCCGCTCAATCCCGGGAGCAAACTTTTGTTCTTTGGGTGGGCTGAGGGAAAAGAAAGGAAGCCATTGGTCCCTTTTGGGAGTCATCAGGTTTTGATCGGAATCTCGGTTAGGGGCAGTCGGGACTTGGGAGCAGACTAATCTCCGCCATCTTGTGTGCTCCTTCTTTTCTTGTGTCGTGCCTATCACGCGCGCGCACACTTTTCAGCTCTGGCTGGAGCGGGTAGATGCAACCACACAATAAGACTTTGATGCGCTTTGAGTATGTACACTGGCCATGAGATACTACCTCCGTCACTGCCGTTATTGTCAGCACCAGGTATAGCTGAGAATCCCCACGTTTGCCTTATCGTTTTTTCCCGAATACATGGATCTGGTCAGGGGATTCCCTCCTTGAAACCACCTAAGCTGAGCCCTGTGCCCTGACGGTGGAAAGAAAGATCCCCTCCTGCCTGCGAGAGGCTGGAACAGAGCATAATCACACTCGGGCACCTATGCATCAGCCTTGAAGTTCGCGGCCCTGGCAACTTATTCATGGAGCTCGGAGCCCCGCAGATGCCCGTTGAGGCCTTCGGGCCGTGGGCAACGCGTATGCGACGCCACCAAGACATAGATTTAGCGGTGGCTCGGCCACGGCATGTTCAATTCACTATACCGGCACAGACAGGTCCTGCTGGGGCATCATGCTGCTATACCATTACGAGAGAAGCTTCGCCTTCCAGAATACAGAGCGAGGGTACGAAGAGCGAGACTACGAATTCATCAACTTCCTACAGTAATGGCAACAGTAGGGCTACCTGTTATGGGTTTTGCCCTTCCACCACCAGCACTGTCAACATCAGCGCCCCTGACAGCGCCGATGTTAAGCCCCATACGAAGCCACGACGCCAGCTCCAAGCCGAAGAGTCCGACCTAACCGGGCCTCCGTCGGAAATAAGGAATGGCGAACATGGGCATCGAGTGGCCATAGACGTGGAAGAGGACGAAGACCTTGAGGAGATCGAGGGCACACCAGAACCGGAGCTGGATCCAGAAACAGAAATTACTCTCACGCTCCCCTTACGCCCGAGTCCAGGCCCAAGCCTGCATCCATCATCCGGCAGTGGGAGTAAAAAACGCATTCGCGACTCGCACGACGTGGATGGTCCCGAGACGGACAAAGTACCGATCAAGAAACGGCGCCTTCTCCTTCGCCTCGTGACATCGCGTCTGTCACGCCCTTTCTCTCTCCCTGCTACATATCTCGTATTACGGAAAAGGTCGCCCGTGTTGCACCATCGCATACCGTTCCACCGGCCGGCACTCCCATTTCAACACCCTCATCCATCACCGCTTCAGCAGCAGCACGACATTCATTCTCCTGGGGCGCGTCCGGGAAGATCAGGCATCTACCAGAGCAACTCTTTGGTCAGGAAAGTGGCGATACTGAACCGCATACGAATTCGAGTACTGCAGACCTCTCCTTCCAGAGTAGATATATCTGGCAGCTATGATGTCGGCACTGTGACTGGGGCGGAGATTGCGAGTTTGAGCAAGGATGTGAGTGTGTATTCGAAAGAGGTTGGACTTGGCTTGCTTCTTTCAATGCCTGTGCTTGGCCCTGGGGCCGGGCTGGGTGCGAGCATGGAAACAAGAACAAATCTTACTGGGTCGCACACTTCAGCGGCACAATCGGGCAAGAGTCGCATAGAAACGACGGCGCCCTTCCAACCACACCATAACCTCGGCGGTCGCCCGTCTATAGGCCTACCTGAAGCTGTATATTCCAAAGCGAGGAACCGGCACCACTCCGAGGCACGGACGAATGAACACAATCTATCGAGTAATCTGCGGCCTTCTACTGAGGGCCCAGTGTCGCTGGAAATCACCCCGCCGAGGCCGCCATCGCATACGCCTGAATCCAGTGAAGAGGAGGATAACACGGCATTCCCGGCGAGCAGTTTCCGGGATCGGTACGCCGATATCTCGGATGACGATATGGACGACGTGTATGCAGACTTTGGCGTGCTGTTCGGACCTGGACCGCGATCCCCAGAGGGTAGAGCCGTGGGAAGCTCGCCCGAGGAGCAGTGTTACGAGGAATATCTCGATGAATTGGATGGAATCCCTTGGGTTATGTGAGCATTTCGGTACTGCCCAAGGTAAGCTGCTGTATAACAGCGAGAGCAGGGCTGTGGAAGTGCGCTATGCACATGGGCTGGTCTGATCTCACTAAATGTACATGAGGGCGCTTAGGCGGAGAGTTGACCATCTCTCCCAACAGACGCATACCTGGTGTGTATCATATAAGTTGTCGTTGGATCTGTTTTATATTATTTCGGGCAGATGAAAAGAAGAACGAAGAGATTACACCAACCACTTGAGCAGCACTACATGCTTCTGTTCGGTTCCTAATCAGGGAGCACAAATTGGAGATGATGAAATCTAGGACAGTGTGCTCTATGAATGGCCACATAATATTGTAAGAAGACATCATGCACTGTACGACGGGGCATTCTATTTCTCAGGGCATAGATCGCGAACAAGCGGGGAGACGTCGCCGGCGCTTTGGCGCTCTTTTAACAACAAACAAATCCATCCAGGAGTACCGCATAAAGTATATGGTATTCGAGTCATAGGCGAGGTTGAAGTCAAAAAGGAGTCGGTGTAGATAGAGTCTTTCGTGATAACACAAGCCATATGTGGTGGGTGATATTGAGTTCAATCAACTAGCAGCAGAAGCAGCAGAAGCAGCAGATTCCAGCTTCTTGGCTCGGTCATGAGCGATATCTATCATTGCCTATGATGTTTCAAAGAGCCCATTTGATGGAAAACAGTATTAGTTATACTAGCATATCTAGGAGAAAGAACAAATTCCATGGATCTGGCGCGTTCCCTTTTTCGACATTGGTGGAAAGAGGACGGTTTTTATCTCCGGGAGATGGGGAAAGAGATGATATTTAGGGAGGGGGGGGGGGGGTTTGTGGAATGTAGAGGAGGGGGAAGAAAGGGAAGAAAGAAAAGAAAACCCACCTGCACGCCCTCGCGCTCCTCGGCCGAGATGTCGCCCCTGTCGATGCGCCGGCGCATGTCCTGCATGATGACGTCCCTGCCCCTGCCGTTGACGAAGACGACGTAGCGCAAGCCGGGGAACCGGGCCTCGTACTCGCGGTTCAGGGACGCGAGTTTCTCAACCTCGGCCTCTCCCGACCCGGCCGACTCCTGCTGCAGCCGTGCCTGCTCGGCGCGGGATTGCGCGCTCTCGACCTTTTTCGCGCCCAGGCGGGGATGCGAGCCCAGGATGTTGTGGAGCTTTTCCCTCTTCCTCTCGATCTCGCTCTCTGAGGATGAAGGGATGAGGGACTTGATCGCGTCCCCGATGGCGTCGATGAGAGAGCCGTAGCTTGTGGAGGACGGTGACGGCGGCACTTCAGCAGGCACTGTCGTCGCCCTGAATCGCCCCGGGCCCGAGATGGAGACCGGGACGGGTATATCGGGCGAGATGCCCGGGTTCGCGGCGACTCTGCTACTACTCTCACCCTCACCCTCACCCTGGCTGTTACTGTTCCGGACCAGAGGGATGGCGAGGGCGTGGATCTCGGCAGAGGGCTCGAAAAGGGTGTCGAGCGCGGATTTAATGGTCTGCTCATCTGCCGTGGCGAGCGATAAGATGGGGGGCAGGGTCGGTGATGACATGGTGTTAAAATTGCTATTGCTATTGCTTCTAGTGTTGGGTGTTTGTGTTTGTTGCTGCTTATACGATTCGTTTTGGAGATTTTTCACTTGAGCAACAGCGTAGAAGATATTCACAGTCTGGGGTCGGTTGATGTTTAACCTGTTATTAGGTAGGTTATCTGATCCTCGAGCATGTGATACAGGACTTATTGATGTTGTCGCTATTCACTAACCTTAGGTACTTACTTATCTGGATTCCGACGCTCGGAGAGTGTGATGCCTACTATTGCCCTGCTAGGAATTATTCAGACTCTCCTCTAGCACGAGAAGAGCCACTTGTATCGGGGAGGGCCGCGATTTATTAATGTTGTACAGCAGTAGAACTTTTGAATGTACATAGCATGTTCCTCTGGTGACGTTGCTGCATCTGGTAATAGCGCTGGCAGCTGAAGACAGCTGCATCAGCTTGGACAACTGTAACTGCATACTGCTGCACCCCAGCACCTGCGCCTGGCCAATCAGGCTGATCTGCAACGCGACCTAGGAAAGGTTGGAAAAGGGGAAAGATTCAGTTTTGTCACAAATTCCACGATAATTCACAGCCTTCTGGTCCTAGAATAATCGCATAGAGCGGCCAGTATATAACCAGTTGAGCTGAGAATGCTGTGCGCACGTGAGTAGATAACGCGCGACTTTGGTTTGATGTCGTCGAATACTGATGTAACTAACGTGAAAACAGTCTCTGGCGAAGCTCCCCAGGAGCCTGTTGTTTCGAAGCTATCCGGCAACGTCTTCGAGAAGCGATTGATCGAGAAATACATTGAGGAGAATGGCAAGGATCCTGTATCGGGCGAAGATATGACGCCCGCCGACCTATTACCTATCAAAACCGCCCGTGTCGTCCGGCCACGACCACCTGCCCTGACCTCCATACCCGCCCTCCTCTCCACCTTCCAGAACGAATGGGACGCTCTCGCCCTAGAAACATATAACTTGAGGGAACAGCTGATGCGGACGCGTGAGGAGCTCGCTACCGCATTGTACCAACACGATGCTGCTGTCCGTGTCATTGCGAGACTGACCCGGGAGCGCGATGAGGCTCGCGATGCGCTTTCCCGAGTTACCGTCTCGGCTGGCGAGTCCAGCGGCGGTGATGCCATGGCTGTCGACAACGAGGGTCTGTCGGAGGAGTTGGCGAGCCAGGTAGACGAGACACAGGCGAGGTAACCATTCCGAAACGCCCTTAAAACTCAAGAAGAGCTTTAATCTGACATATTCATAGATTATCCAAGAGCAGAAAGAAGCGGCCGATCCCCGAGGGATGGACGACTCCCGACGAAGTCACCACATTTGGCATCCAGACTGCCAACTCCCTCCCTGTCACAAGACCAACAACCCTCGCATGCGAGGGAGGCTATGCTGCGATTGGTGGACTGGAAGGAGAGGTGGCTATATACTCGGTGGAAGCAGATACATTGGAGCGACAGTTCTCAGTTGGCGAGCCTGTAACAGATTCGCTGTGGGCAGGATCCAAGGTCTTCTTCTCTACAGCAAAAGGCTCGGTCAAGGTGTATGACAGCGGCACCGAGGTTGTGTGCTTCGCCGACCATGCCGGACCTGCGACTGGTGTTGCTCTCCATCCCAGCCTAAACATCCTGGCCTCGGTGGGTGTGGATAAGAGCTTCGTTTTTTACGATCTGAAGAGGCTGACGCGAGCATCCCGCGTCTATACAAATGCTGGTGAGTTTTCTATTTTCATGGTTGTAGTTGCATTTTTCCGTGTGCCCTTCTTCTATGGCTAACCAAGTCTCTCCCGGCAGCTTTGACCACCTGCACATTCCATCCCGACGGCCACCTGTTCGCGGCCGGAACAGACCGTGGCGACATCAAACTCTTCATGACCAAGACCGGTGAGGAGGCTGCAACTTTCTCACTAGGCGCACCCATCCAATCCATCGTTTTCTCTGAGAACGGTTACTTGTTCGCGGCCACAGCCAAAGGCCAGACCACCGTGACTATCTTCGATCTGCGAAAGCAGGGCGATGCGGCGAAGGCCAACGTGCTGGATACCGGGAGCGCCGTGCAGGACCTGGCGTGGGACTACTCGCAGCAGTATCTGGCCACGGCCGGCCCAGCGGGCGTGACGGTGCAGCAGTACCACAAGGGGTCCAAATCTTGGACGGAGCCCCTGAGGGCAGCGGTCAACAACGCTGTGAAAGTGACATGGGGTACCAGCGCGGGCAAGCTTCTTGTCTTGAACGCCGAGGGCGTCATCAACGTGTTGGGGCCTAAAGAGTCATGAAAAAGTTCCTATCATCTGACTACATAGGTGCCTATTGAATAGCCGATGGGGCGGCTAAAGGGCAGATTTGTTGTCTTTGGGACTGCGAGGTGCGAATCCGCATACTGAGATAGAGCACCAACCACATATCATCAAAGTGTACACCATACCTAGGATGTAAATGATACCTTTTTTCCTTCTCTTTTCTCGTGGGTTTAAAGGCTTAATGGTTCTTGAAGAAAGTGCCCTGTTTCGTATAAGGTTCCGAAGGCAACAGCCTGCGAGAGGATGTGATAACGTTACTAGAATTCGAGGCCCATATTCGATGCACAGGTCTAGTCGCGTGTTTCAGCAATGGGTCCAAGCGAGTATGTAGTAGTTTGCAAAGCTGGCTTTCTCTTCTGTCCGAGTTCCTAGCCTCGCGATATATCGTGCTCGGTAAAACAGGTAATCTAAACAAATAAGAAGGCGATGTTTGTTGTTGTTTTCCGTGCTTGCCTGGACACGTTTGCTACGACATCATCAAGCACCGGATTAAAAAGCACCGGATTTGCAAATATAAGCACGGACTGAGATATCATATGTGACTTGAAGCAAGCAGGACGAGATGAATGTTTACTTCCCGGACAACTTACCGTATAGTTAGAGTCTGTGGATTCCTAGTTTACCTGGTACTTTTGGCAATTCAGACTTGTCTCTTGCTGTTATGTACTACAACAACCTGAAGTGGAGTGCAATCTACATACCTACCTTATGTAAGTACATGTAGAGGTAACACATGCTGCCCTAGAGACTTCATAACCTCAAGGTACTTCCTGTTGATATTGAGTTTGGGCTGCGTTAAGTTTCAAGGTTGTTGACTTCAACTTGAAGTTTTTGAACTGAAGGTAACCTAGACAGAATAACCCCGGTGACCGGACCTGAAACCCCGGCCCTTGGGCAATTATTACAGCAGTACGTACCTAGGTTAGGCAGGAATAAATCGTTGCAGGAATCGTTGTCGGCGGGCAAGGGGCTCCAATACAAAAGGCCAAGCCGGCAAGGGGCAAGGGCCTAACAAAGCAGGTAAGCGCATTTACACGATATTACACCCTTTTATGTAACAGAGATAACTCGCATCATCGATGTCAAGTTCACCACAACATTTGGGGAGACCATGGGCTTATGATTTCCCCTATACGAAGTGCGTTTCCTGTGTATATTTCAAGCAGGCTGTACAGTGGCGGAACTCGGAAACCCGAACACGGCCAGAGCAACTGAACACTTTCCAGACTCCAATTACAATAGCCACGCCTGCTTACTTGGTAGTAGTGGTGCGGCTGCAAGGAAAGCGCATTTTGGTAGCAACCCACCTTGGAGCACGCGTGGTGTCATCAATCCCACAGCTTTTTCGAAACCACGAGTATTCCATCTTGCTCCCGTCACTTCACTTGGTGCTACGTCGCTGTTGCCCAAGAATCCCGTGGACGGTCGGGACATCGGAGAAGGGTTTTAAACCTTCACCCACGTGATTAGAACATTATACATACTTTATCTAGGTACTTATTTTAAGGTACGAGGCGCGACTACTACATTACCCATCTCCGAGATGGTGGCCAAAGTGCTCTTGTAGCTATTCCATCCGATTTCGCCTGGGGAAACAAATAAGCGCCGAAATCTAAATTAACAAAAACCCAAAGGGTATGTGTCTCCAAGTGTCGCTATTCCGCTTTGTCGGGTTTTCTCCTCATCGTGATTCCCTTTTGCCACCGTTTGTGGTGAGCATTGACAGATGTTTCCAGTTGGATCAGCGGTAGTAGGTAGGGCGTCAATGATCACTGACTAGATTTTACCTACTACCAAAATACATATCCACAGTCTAGAGTTTTCCCAGCGCCACTCGTACCGTCTACGTAAAACGTGTCGGATTTGCGGCCAAATAGCAATCCATTCACTGACTAGAGAGAGCTAACGGTTGCGGGCACACCCAGGTTTTTTCCCATAAATTCCCAAGATACCTAGCCTTAGGTGCCCATCGTTGCCTCTTTAACATGTCTGACTTGGGCGACTCCGATTGGCCCTCTTCTCTAGATTCGCTGTCATATTCTCCCCCTTGGGCCGGGCAGGCCGACTTCGATATAGATAACGACGACGAAATCGACGGTTCCGACATAGAGTTGACCGATGCAGAAGTTGACATTCACGGCGCGAACGACAGTATAGACCTGGATTCGAACGAAGACCTTGTCAGAGACCTTGACGAAGACCTTGTCGGAGACCTTGACGAAGATCTCGACGGAGATCTCGACGGAGACCTTGACGAAGACGACTTAGAGCTTATCAGAGGCATTGCCAGAGACGTTGCAGACCTTGACGAAGAAGACCTTGACGCGTACTTGGACGACGACCTTGACGAATCTGAAGAAACGGAGGAGGATCACGACGAGGACGAAGATCTTGACGAGTCGGACGGTGGAGCCGGGGTAGACGAAATAAGAGACTGGGTGGAGCGCGACGACAACGACGACCTAGACATCTATGGTGCCGTGGACGACATAAGTGACCTCGACTTTGGGGACGTGTTCGGCTACCACTTTCACGACGAAGACGACGGAATCTCACAAAATCTACTCGAGCTTGACGCCGAGATTCACTTCGACGCCATCCACGAACTAATATTGGAGAATCTAAGATCCCGTTCGGCCATGACCCCCCCTCCCCGTTCTGCCGATCACGGCCGCACCTTTGGCGTGGATGCTCCGGCGCGTCGACGTGGCAGGGACCAACTGGTAGAAGTCGCGGTGGGCGGCCAAGCAAGAGGACCGGCTGTTAGACGAGGAGAGCGCGGGCGGCCACTACCAGAAATAATAGATCTGACTGGCGATGAGGATCACGCGGATATCCCCCCCAGCCGCCACGGCGACCATTCGCAACCAGGGAACCTTCGAAGACAGCGGTCGCAACCGCAGAATGGGCCCCCTCGGTTAAATCGCAGCGACGGTAGCTACATAGATGATCAACAAGTCATCGTTCTTACCAGTTCTGATGATGAAGAAATCACCATCGATCCGGCGCCCAGGCGGAGTGCTCACAACAACGCTCCCCAGCCCTTACCGGGGATCCGTAATTTATTTGATTCTCCCCATAACCGCAGCCACCACCATCACCACCACCACCACCAATCGCACCATCATCGCGATCACGCCTCGGGCCCGCACCACCATCCGCACCATCACCTGCACCACAACAACGTTGCCGACCGCCGTGGTGCTAGGAGCGCTAGGAGCAGCAACCAGTCTCGGCAGTCGGGTGCACCATATGCGTTCAGCGGCAACCAAGATTCCATCCCCAGTAGAACATTCGGCCGTTTGCAACAGTTCATGCAAAGTCTGCCACTCTTTCAATTAATGAACCATCCGCCAACAGCAGGCATGGCGGCGCGCAACAACCGCCCGGACAACAGCATTGATCTCACCGGCGTTGACGGTCAGCTATTTCCTGACCCGGGTATGGGATTTGGCCACATTCACCTCAACTATGGCGCGCATGCATTTGCCAACTTGCCGAATCATGGCGCACCTGCCGGTGGCGAAATGCGAGCCAAGCCCCCGCATGAGCCTCCCAAGCCCGCGAGGCCAGGCTTTACCCGGGACACTGGTGAAGATGTGGTTGCCATCTGTCCTAGCTGCGACGAAGAGTTGGCATATGACCCAGAGGGCGATGGCGGTGTTGCTCCTCCGGCTACGCCTGCCAAGAAGCCATCTAGATCCCGGAAGGCCCAAGCCGAGCATCATTTCTGGGCTGTTAAAGCTTGTGGTCACGTGAGTGAGATACGCGGTCGTTTGTCTGGGACACGTGCTAACGTAGAGATTCATAGGTGTACTGCAAGAAGTGCTTTGACAACCGCCGGCCCACCAAGACCAGCCCAGACGTGGGATTTCGACCCGATCCGGCTGGGAGCAAGAAGATGCTCTGTGCTGTGGAGGATTGCGACTCCGAAATCAGCTCTAAAGCTGCATGGGTCGGCATCTTCATGTGATCCTCATGTGATGGACCGACCAGCCCTCTTTCAATTCTCTTAATCTTCTATAGGGTGCATTGTTCAGGCGTCAACGGATACCCGGAGGGACCAAAGGTTAGAGAGCATGGGCCAAAAGGCATGGAAGCGAGATGTTGTCGTTGTGGCAACATCCATCGCGAGGGGGAAATCGGTCCCTTCATCTGCTCGGATAGCGATAGCGAGGCGTGGGACAATCAATCGAGGCGTTTTACTGATGCATTTTTTGACTTTGTGATGTGTTTTGTTATGGCAATGCTGTTTTTGTTTTTCGACCTGCGCTATATTTACAGCCTACCTGCTGTAGGTATCACCCTATCGACATGGAAGTACATACGCTGCTGTCTGTTCCCAATGTGTAGGGATATAAAAGCTTCAACCGCTTTCCTGTCGTCTAGCTTGGCCAAGCAAGTGTTCTCTTATATATGTGCATTACATACACTGTTGTAGAACCTTTTCTAGAAGAGTTCTAGGCTAGCGTCAAGTAGAGGCTGTCGGTATCACATGTCAGATACATGCCTAGGGACTTTGCGTAATATGTACCGATGCCATCCTATCTGCTCACCGCTGTCGGAGGGGTTCTTGTGTTTTTCTCGAGATCTATTATTAGGTATACTCTGTGTACTAGGTAACGGTGACTTTCATTGGTGGGCTAATAGTAGAGGTTGCTTATTTCCTCACAAGTAACAGCCGTACTGCTGTACTTTATTTGTCTTAACTTGGTATGCTTGGATATGGGTTAACCTAGGTTAACCTAAGTAAGTTGCATGTGCCATGATGAAGCTGTAGATAGTCGAGTGAGCTACGGATGGTAGTTTGATTGCGCTTTCCTGCCGGATAATTTAAATCTGGACTCTAGCGCTTGACGCCGTCGTGTAAATTCCTAACCTTACGCGCGTAATACAATTACATTGGATGAGAACGATGATGTTATCTATCGAAGCTTCCGAGTAACTTGAAGTATGTAGGTACCTACCTGATCACAGAAGGTAGGTAGGTACATGAGGTGTGTAGGTGTAGCCTTTTGTGTCAGCCGCACAGGTGAGTGATTTCAGGCTGAGGATTCCCGTTGTCTGTGTAGGTATGCTTGGACAACGTCGAATACATCAAATTCCTTAACAACTGCAATCGGGATTTCTGTCAGATTCTTTCATAATATCTTAAACAAGAGGTAATCAATCAACATAGGTATTTACAATAAGGTAACCTAGGTACCTAATCTACCCTATATACATTCCTAGGTTAGGAAAGCACGCAATTGATAGCGCCTCTTAAAAGTTACTGGCTTGATCGCGCTTGAGTTTTTAACGCTTTGGTGTAATAGGTAGTTCAAATGAATTTTATGTAATCCTTCCTTATTTTATCACCTGACTTGGCTGTTCACACTCATTCCAAATACCTAAGTTCAACATACCTGATTCAAGCCGGCTTGTTGCTTACCTGGCTTACCAATTATCAATAGATTCGGTATACATACCGCTCCGGTATGCCCATATAGGTTAGACTAGACTGGCTGATTTTACACGATATATGTGACCTACTGTCGCCCAAGCGAGTATTCCTACAGAACTGAGGAAGGAATCGTTATTTGTTTATTATGTAATTAAGTCGGTTAAGTTTGAATCTCATGACAGAAAGGAAAAAGGTAAGGGGAAACGCCGCCCATTCCAATGCCTCGGGTCGGGCACATTGGGGAAACAAACTACCCTGCCTACCTACCTAGCTTCCTACAGTGCTACATACATGTATTGTAGCATTGGGTTCTCCGCATGTAGTATTTGTAGGACGAGTGATCATGATGGAGTGGAGGAAGCGAGCGAGAGCGCCGTTCTCTCTCTCTCTCTCATTATTACCGCTACTGCCATCACCACCGGTACCGGCGGTAGCTATTTAGAAATGACTCTGCCGCTATTGTGGAGGAGTAGGTGTGAGTATCACAAACACACATCTCTGTGCTCTTGTGACAAAAAAGACACAATTGCCATGGTTATATGCTGTACCTCCTCCCTCCTACTCGTGATTTGTGTGCAAGTCTTCGGTGTGAGGCTACCCTACTAGCCTACACACCCATTCAATATCTACCAAGTTGCACCAACATCTGCCTACGTTCGCTACCTCTGCCAGCTAGAAACTGGCACAGCATAGGCAGGCAAACGAGCTGATCCTACTGCTCGTACATAAGCACGTGCCTGGGCCCTACCGTGTCCTTTACGGAGGTTGGTGGTTATACACCTTCCTATGTAGGTTAAGTAGACAAGCAGTAGGATGCGGTCGAGTGGAATGAGGCGAAAGAACACCCCAACCTTGGCGGGATAGCTGAAGAGGTTGCAACTTGCCGCTGCCAAGTTCCAACATTGTGGGAAATTTCCATCCCATCTTCCTATCCTATCATATCCTGTATCTCCAACTCAATGGCAAAGACAAAAGAGCATGCAGGTCAATTCAATTCGCGATACGCGCCGCCGCCGTTCTCGCCGTCCTGGATTTGATTTAACCTAGATAGGTTAGTGTATCTAGATAGGGTCGAGAAAGAAAAGCGGGCCCTCTGCTTCTTGTACATATCTCACGGAAGACCTTCTTCTCTTGGACTTGGGCCGGCTCCCTCGCTTCACATGACTATTTCGGTTAGGTATTCGTAACACAAACCACTGGATTGGCTGGCCTCTGATGATAAGGAGGAGAAACTCTTTTTCTTGTGCTACCATATTATCTATCTAGGTACCCTCTGACTGGCGCCAGAGCCTTGCTTGATGTGTGCGCATGGTCCCATAGTGGGTGGTATGTTGCAATCAAGCGAGAACTTCGGCGCCTGCATGAATTCGAGTTTCAGGGTTGTACAAAGGTACAAACCATGCCACAGACAAACCAACGGCGGCGATCATGAACCTATGTACGGCATCTGGGCCGAGAGAATAGGCAGATGTGGTGCACTTGCTATCTGCGGCAGATGCTTTTGGTCTGGCTTTGGTAACCAACTCCCATCCGTGACCCAAGACCTCCCAAAGCCTTTCGGGCAACAACCCCTGCTTGTTAGCTCGCTAACATAAAAAAAGTATTTTAAATACTGATCGAGCCAGTTTGCCTTGGCCTGCCTGGGCGGCACAGTCGCAAAAAGCTCCATCTCGTTGATAACGACTCCAATTGACTGTTTTGGTCAGAATTGTCGCGGGGCACTTTCTTGGTTTACCCGGAGTCCGAAACGTGAACAGACCGCGTTTGAGTTTGCAGGATGTCCAAGTTGTCTGATCTGTCTGTCTCTCTTTCTCATACAGATTTTTCAAGTGTCTGGATTTCATTCACTGCTGTTTAAACAACAATGTGGCTGATTAGCGGCCATTGCCGAAAGGCTTGTCTCCCTTCGTCACAATTGCTTCGTGCTTCGTGGAAGCTGTTCTTTCCCCACCCCACTAGGAAGTAGGTAGTACGGGGTACTGCTGTACTTCGCGCAAGTATGGTTCGGCGGCGGCGTCCACATGTACATAACCTCACCCACAGGACCAAGTGTGCCTATTCTGTATGCTGTAGGGTAGGGGTACGCCGTTATCATGAGCCAGACCCGGGTAAGATCGGATGCGATGACCTGACAGGAGCCAACAGGAGTCATTTTCACGAATGAATGGAGGCGAGGATTGAGAGGCGAATGCAGAGGAACAACTCGGCCTAACCAAGTCCAGCTCATGCTCCGCACCCAAGTGACGGGGCCAAACCAACGCATTCAAGGGTCGTTCGGGGTGTGGCTGGCGGAAGTCGGCCGCCCTAGTTGTTCTTTTCTTCCAGAACATCTCTGCCACGCCACGCCAAGTTTGGCACTAGGTTAGTACTCTCACTCTAAACCTCCCACTCTCTTCCCGGACTGCATGCAGCAGCGCCATGTAACGCCGTTCCACGGCCTGAGACTCTTGAGAGATGCCCAATGGGGTTATGCATGCACCATGGACCGCTGTACAGCTTCAAGATCCCAAAGGCATGTGCATGTGGCACGACCGATGCATGTTCCAGCTGATGGCAGCTTCAAGCCCTTGTCTCGCAAATGTTTGATAGGTACTTGCTGTGTTTGCACAAATACATCGGCTTGATCGATGGAGAGGAAGCCCGGTTTTTGCAGATCTTTAAGAGCCAAGGTACGGCAATAGAGTTCCAGCATCGGATGGCCCTTCCAAGGGAATCGACACAGCAGGTGGTCTGAGCAGTCTGGCGCCTCTGGCATGTCTGGCACTCTGGGAGGTACGCAGGTTAGCCTTAAGTTAGAGGGTGAGCGGGGCGGCAGCCGCCGTGGCGGCCGCGCCCATGTGCTTTGCCTTCCCCATATGGACTCATATCTTTCATTTCTTCGATTGATGGGTCGAACCAGAACAGATTATCGGCTCAAGTTCAAAATATGGTGCTTCTAGCGATATGGAGCCCTCGCCCCTGGAATATGTTCTACCCTGCAAGCCGTCTCGTTGCTTATCTCGTGGTGTGGCGACTTCCCCCGATGGCCAGGCCAAAGAGAGAATAGCGAGTGATATGCCCATGGGCCAAATGGCGAGGAGGCGGGGAAACCTGCCTGAACCGTCAAGTCTCGACTCTCTAGTGGACTAGCCAGTAAATAACCTGAACCCCTGTTAGTGTGGTATGCCGTCCCCGATCGAGACAGTGGGACAAAGGAGTTGGGAGGGCCGTATCTTGTATCTTGAGAGAGCAGGCGTGCAATGATACGAGGTAGTATATGAGCCAGCACCTCCCTCCCCATGTCCATCCCCCCTTGGATGTTCGACTTCCTCCCCATTCAGCTTCTCAGCTTGACCTTTACCCCTCGACCTGTGTTCCCCTGAGCCGTGGGAGCCTGTGCTGGTCAAACATCGCAAGCATGGCGACACCCGAGTTGAAGGAGGCCCATGTGGCCGAAATGAACATCGATGGTGTCGACAGGATCGACGACAAGTCCGATGTCGTCGCCATTGACGAGAAAGAAGTCCCCGAGGAGCTTGATCTTTACGTTCCTCTGATAATGGACCCGAAAATCCCCTACGAGCCAAATCCTCTCACCATCCGCGCCGTTGTTGTCGGTATTATCCTCGGTGCCCTCGTCAACGCCTCGAACCTGTATCTGGGTATGTTGCTACAACCCCTGACCTGGCAGGACCTCCAGCCAGAGCTAACGTGCATCGATCGGTAGGCCTCAAGACCGGTTTCACCTTCCCCGCCAGTATCTTCGGTTCCATCTTCGGATATGGTATCGTCAGCATCTTGTCGCGAACCTGCAAGAACTGGCCCATTCTCGGCGGTTCCTTCGGGCCCCAGGAGAATTCCATCATCCAGGCTGCCGCCACCGGCTCAGGTGGTATTGCTGGTATCTTTGTCGCCGGTATTCCGGCCATCTACCGACTCGGCGCTATCGACGGCACGCCCAAGGAGAATTTCGGACCGATCATCACCATCACCCTCGTCTGCTCTTTCTTCGGCCTGTTCTTCGTCACGCCTCTCCGAAAGTTTTTCGTCATTCGTGTTGCTCGCGAACTGAGGTTGCTTTTCCCGACGCCTACCGCCGTCGCCCTGACCATCCGATCCATGCACGCTGGCGCCGCCGGCGCCCGTGAGGCCATGAGCAAGCTGAAGGCTCTCGGTCTGGCCTTCGTGCTCTCGCTCTTCCAGCGTGTCGCTTCGTACTACGCCATCGGCATCTTGTACGATTGGCATCCCTTCACCTGGATCCACATCTGGAGCCACGGAACAAGCTGGGCGATGAACATCGAGTCGTATGGCTGGTACTTTGAGTGGACGCCTGCTTTCATCGGTAGCGGTATCCTCATCGGCATGAACTCGGCCCTCTCGCTGTTCGCCGGTGCTGTCATCTCTTGGGCCATCATCGCCCCCGTGCTTGTCCACTACGGCGAGTGCATCGGCAAGCAGGTGACTGACGACCCATACTGGCACGGGTACTACTCTTTCACGCATCTTAATAACCTCGGTCACGAGACGCCGAGCCCTCGATATTGGCTCCTGTGGCCCGGTGTCCTCATCATGGTGGCCACCTCGATTGCCGAACTTCTGGTTCAGTACAAGGTCCTTGCCCATGCTGGCAGAGCCGTCTGGAAGAGCATGGCCACTGGAATGAACACGGTGGTAGTCAAGGTCAAGGGCTCCCCTAGTCCTTGGCTGGAGGCCCAGTCCAACAAGTACGAGGATGACCCCAACATGGTTGCCGACCCTGCGAAGCCCGAGGATCAGGTTCCCATGTGGGTCTGGATGCTCGGCCTTGTCGTGAGCATCGTTATTGGCATCATCATCTTCAACTACCAGTGGGGAGTGAGCCCTGGCTTGACCATCCTCGCCTGTCTGCTGGGTTTCCTCTTCTCGTTCCTGGCCATCCAGATTGGTGCCGTGACAGATCAGACCCCGTTGACAGCAGCGTCGAAGGCGAGCCAGCTTGTTTTTGGCGGCGCGACGAGCGGAAAAGGCTACACGATGAAACACGCACAGAGAATCAACCTGGTCGCCGGCGGTCTGGCGTCGGGTGCTGCTGATGTCGGCATGGCTCTGACGTCGGATTTCCGTACCGGCTTCCTACTGAGCACGCCCCCGATCAAGCAGTTTTACGCTCAGGCCATGGGCACTCTCATCAGCGTCTTCTTAGCCCCTGGTTTGTTCGTCCTTTTCACCTCCGCCTACCCATGCATTACCGACCCGAATGCCGTCAAGTGTGCGTTCGGCGTGCCCTCAGTCTCTGCCTGGGCGGCTGTTGCCCAGGCCGTGACGGACCCCAAGGTCGGTATCCCCTGGTCGTCGGGCATCTTCTCCATCGTCATGGCCATCGTCTGCGTGGCTCAGGTCATCTTCCGCCACTTTTACCTGGTGGGCGAGCGTGAATGGGTGCACGACTACCTTCCCAACTGGGGTGCCATCGCGCTGTCCTTCGTCCTGCCCAACCCTGTCTTCACGACGGCGTCTCTCTTCGGCGCTCTCGTCGCGTTTGCTTGGAGGAAGTGGAAGCTCTCGTCCTTCGAACTGTACGGTTATGCCATCGCTGCCGGCTTCATCGCTGGTGAGGGTCTGGGCGGTGTCATCGGAGCTGTGCTCCAGATTGCTGGCGTTTCGGGTGATGTTTATGGTACCAATGTCGGCTGCCCTGTTAACTCGTGCTAAAGGAGTGTGGAGGCAAAATTAGTGAAGGAAGAGATGATGAATGATATACCCCCTTGACGCAGCCAATATGTAGGCTGTATATGACCGAGATGTTAGATCTTATAATCAAGTTAATATTTGTCCGTTTTGCCTTGCCTTTCTATATTTAAGACTTGTGACTTGTGCCTTGTGACTCGCTATTCCCGCGGCAGAAGATTAGGTTCACAAGCCAAACTTCTCGGCTCTCGAACTTATAGCGAATCCGAAGTGTACATCAAAAAGGTTGATTGATGGCAGAAGAGGCTTGTGTCATTCATCGAACGAAATAATGGAGCCTGGAAAAGATGGAAGTACAAAGTAAGGAGGCAAGGTTCCTTGTTGGTAATTAGACTGAAAGGTGCCAACGCATATTGATAATATCTGGGAACTGCCGTCCGTTTACAGGCATGAGAGCCCAACCTTAGCTCAACATTTGAAGACATTGAAGGCAAAATCGAGAGAGAGAGGAGCGAGCGACTTTTGGGTGTGAGTGTTTTGCCCACCCATCCTTTGTATCTATCGTCATTCGGAATAGCCAGGTGCAGAGTTCGAATCAGACACGTTACTAGGCAACACCGAGGACGTGTGCTCGGGATGATGGCTATATATAACTCTCCCTACCTCTACTGCACGGTCGGAATACACTACCTGTCTGTGGAATACCTTTCTAACGTTATAACGGCCTGCCTACACCTAATGGTTTCCAATTCCGATTCTGAGGTCAACCTCATGAATTGGGACAGCAAGCTAACCCTGGGTTAAACTTATCACAACATTGCTCGGCATATTGCTTAACTGGGTTAAGGTGTAAATGGAGTTGGAGGTAGTACTGTCCGTACACAGTACTAGTTACTCACAGTCAGGGTAGCATCAAGTTGAACTTACTGTACAGTAGGTACCTAGCAGACCACCTGCACCCTGCTCGAGGTACCTAAGAGGGATTCCTTGTACATTCTGAACAACAGTACCGTGGGAGGGGGGTTTTGTCAGATCTTGTGTTACCGATCAGGAGGCAGTAATTTAGTATGTTCAACTATATGTTTAATTAATTAAGTAGCAAGCTAGGTCTGCTTAAAAGGATTTTTTGTTTATATATAATTTATATAAATAAAAAGTATAGCACTTGTCACGATCGCCATGTAAGCATAACAGCTTGTATTGATACTATAGACGAAGATTCTAAACTAGAGAAGAAAGGAAGGAAATAAACAAAGGCGAAGGCGTGTCGAGAGTAATTGTACATTTAGAATTATCGATAATATGTTCGTCGTAGCTTAGTCATCGCTTAGTAGTCCACCACAACCTCCAGCCATGATGTCAGTACGCACGTTCGTAACAGCACTAAGCTTTTTTTCTTAGTTGCTTTTACTTTTTATTATAGCTTTGTAAATAATTGTTAAAAATAACCTTTTATTTTTAATATACTTTTTTAAATTGTTTACTTTTTAATTAAAAAACTATATTTGAAATTAAATATTTAACTTATTAATGTAAAAGCTAACTATTTTATTACTGCGCTATAAAGCTTTTATATTTAGTATTTGTCACGATCGCCATGTAAGCATAACAGCTTGTATTGATACTATAGACGAAGATTCTAAACTAGAGAAGAAAGGAAGGAAATAAACAAAGGCGA